>JXSR01S074187.1:186151-200168 GCA_000969725.1 Ophiothrix spiculata | reverse complement strand
ATGTTTGGTTGGGTGAATAAAGGTGCACTTGATTAGAGTGTAACTGCACTTGAATATGTGTCGTTCGGAGTTTTGATTTCGTAGGGATAAACACGTAAGGCAAAAATGGACCATTACCATATAACACCTTATTTAGTAGCCTAAGTAGTGGTTAGGTACTGGTACATTCTTTTTGAACATCTGTCTTAATCGTTCAAAATTATTTGAATTAAAATTATGTCTCTCTTAAAAATACAATTTTCATCCCCAAAACACCTACGTGTTGTTCCAAAAATATTTCAGCAATATGTCTTTATTTTCAGCTTCTATGAACCAAATGGCTGAAAATATAGTCGGCCTCCAAAAAAAAATTTCGCTACCAAACATTTGGTCTTGACGTCACCAAATATTTGTCATCAAATTTAAAGTATGAACCGGTAACAAACATTTGGTGCAATTCAATATAATATCATATATAATATGGCAATTCAATACATGTGCAACCTAGCGCAAAATTTTTATTTGGTCTCAACTCAGTGTTGAAGTTATTTTATTTGGAGTCACTCGTCATTTTAACATCACGACCAAATGTTTGGTAGCAAAAATTTTGTTCGGAGGCCAACTATGTTTTCACCCAATTTCACCGAGAAATTCTTGTGCTGTTCAATTGCTCAAATTACATGTAAGGGCCATTAATTCTGTGGAGTGCTGAGTCATTAGTCCAAGTCATCATGTGAGTGCAAGAAAGTGGTATCTGCAATAGCTGCCATTTGTCATAAATTTTCATCACACACTGAATGATGTCCAGTCTGGGGTCAGTGGCTCTGGCAATGGTGTTTCACCTAGGGAACCATTTTAAGGTGACGTTGTCCTTAGAAAAACCATTTCAAGCATGCAGGAGCCACTGACATATGGGAAAGAAATTTTGAGCAATTTGTCTACATTTTAGTGATAAGGTGATAAATAAATATAATATGGCAGCCATTGGTGATACGACTTTCCTGCAAGATTACTGTCATGCACTAGTTACTGGCATAGTGACAATTCTGCATAAAAGAAAATTATTTTTATAATTAATAATTGAATGGATTCCTTTGTACTAATCCAGACTTAACGTTTTGCCAATCAGCTGTTTATCAACACTGATGAGACTGCCTTGTTGTCTATAATGATGAAATTGGTTGTTTGCCAGTCAATCTTATGTCTTGATAAAGCATCATCTTATCAAAAATGTGACCTGGGAATTATTGTACATTGTCTCTATTCTTGCATTGCCTCTTTAATCCAATGTTTGTAGTTGTTCTGCTACAATGTATTTGTCAATGATCTTGCTCCCCCCCCCCCCTAACCGATGATATAGTTCTTGTCAACAACGTGATCTGTTACCGCGGATTTGTGCATGGTGATTGCCGAAACGAAACATACACACAAGTGGACTTTTAACTCTGGATTAGTAAAAAGATATTCATTCAATTATTTATTCTACCAATCCAGATGAATCTGTTTAAGAGTAATTGAACATTTTTACTGAAAACTTTATAATATTTTTTTTTTCAGAATTTAGCCAAAGACATTATTTTTACATGAAGAATACAGGATGCAGTAGAAGAAAATGTACACAGACTTGGAAGCACCAGGCAAGTTACTTGCACTGCAGTGTTATATTTTTATGCAATATATGTGTTGTTATTATGTTAAGACAAAAAAATTATTGTGTTGCCCTTTTGAGGATACAATTGAAAGGTCGGGTCGGTCGGTTGGGTTTTATTTTTTACTTTTCCCGAAGGAGATTTTGACCCCTAAAATCCCTGATTAGAAGCATATGATGACATAGCAAAATCAATTTTCAGTTATTTCTCACGAGACACTGAAGATTTGTTTTAGGTGCAATTTATGATTCTGATGTGAAACCAACCTCACCTCTTTTGTAGTTAAATAAAAAGAAGTGTTCATTAACTTTTAACTTTAAAATGAATGGTCGGAATCAAGTGAAATTTTCAGCATTTTAAAAATCACTATAGGCTACTGTGTTGTAATTATTTTCGGGTCCCGACAATAATTAGAAAACAACACATTTTCTCACTTTTCTCAAAAATGCAAGCACATTTGAATGCAGGGTTTGGGGTTGGTAATATCAGTCAAGATTCTTTTAAGGCAAAAAGCTTGATTTTGATAGAGGTGACCTCGAGAATGAAAAAGGGATCATGAGTTGCCCATTTAATATATTTGAGTTTCTGCGCTAGAAACGTCTTAAGTTTATAACAAAAAGCTGGCCTGAATCTTGCAGGATTTACAGTCGGTCGGAAAAGGGCAATATTCAATATTTTTTGCCAAATGCTGAATAAACTCAGGTTTAAATTCAAATTAAGGCAGCTGTGAAAAGAAGTTGTTAAGAAGCTTGATTGATGATTAAATGAATACAGAAACTGGATACATGTTGTGAATTCATGAATGTAGTGGAGATCCAAAAGGAGCAGAACTCCTAAAATCTGGGTAAACTTAAGCCAACATTTGCCAAATTGTGGCAATCTAACTTTTGGTTGATCTTCCATTTGGTGGCTCTTCATTTAAAATCATGGTATAAAAGGTAGCAAAAATGGAAGTCTATCCGTCTTACTGCATCATATAAGCACAGTTCATTCAAATGGTTTGTAATATATAGGAATTAAATTGGGATGAGAATAAAACCATTTAAGAATATGAATAATTCATTTAATATTTATGCAAACAATAATTATTTTTACAGTTGTCACCCGTTGGTAAGCACAACACAGTAATGCATCAGCCGATACAACGCAGGATACAGCCTAGATTGTGGGTACGAGCCTACTCGGAGGATGCCAATGATTTACAACAGGAGAAGTGAAAAAAGTTTACAATGAAGGTGATGAAGTCGGGTAGTGTGCTTTAACACTTTAAGGTGTTTTAATATATACGCAGACAATTATGCAGGGGCAGATGTGTCATCAAAGTAATCAAATTTTATTTAAAAATGTCAGATTATGTCATTTTTTTGAAAAGTAACACATTGACCCTATTTTTTATTTCACTATTTTGAAGTGCGCAGAATATGCTTTAACATTAGGTACAAATTTAAAAAATCAATAAAGCATTTATAATTTTACAAGCGCATAATGATCCGACTTTTTTTTAAAGCTTTCCCTGTTCTTTGTGTGCACTGAATTTTGGGGAAAATATGTACTTTTTGTGTCTGAGTGTATCTCAAAAATGAGTAAGGTGACCTATATTTTTAAATTTGGATTTATTTTTATCACAAATAAATCTACCAAATACTATATTTTAAAGAAATCCTATGGAGGTTCTGCTTCTGTGAGAAAATGTGATAAATGCCAACCTTGTGTATATAATTGCCCAAATAGTGGTCTATATGTAATCTTTGGTGGACAATTTGGAAAACAGACTTTTCAGTGTGGGATAATTTGCCTAAATAAGGCAAAGAAAAAAATTGTATGTTTGCCCTTTCCTGACAAACCCCAAAATCATCAAAAATCCAGGGTCTCTTTTTTGTCTTTTATAAACTCCAGAAAACTAAATTTTGCAATTTACTCTGCTATATAAGTATTTTTGAGCATTCTGAATCGCCAATTTGTTAAATGTTTCCTAAATCAAGGAAATGATTATATTTATACTTTTTGTTCGACAAATCCAATAAAAATTCACTCACATTCTTTAGCTTTCACCACCTTCGCTGATGGCTTGATCACAAGTGATCGGAAGGTGAGTGAATTTTTATTGGATTTGTCGAACAAAAAGTATAACCTTGATTGTTACAATCCTACAAAAATGCATCTTTTCTAGGAAATGATTGTTTACTTTTACTTCATGTCAACATAGTGAGCATTGCATGATTAAAAAAAAAAAGATTGACCTACCGACTCTCCTTTTTTATGAAAGGGCAAACAAACAAATTATTTTTTTTGCCTAAGTATCTACGATTTTTAATTTTAAAGAATACATTTCAGCAATATCTTTAATTTTAGGAAGATAATTCAGCAATATAAGTAAATTTGAACTTTTTAGTTGATCTTCTACATCATATTTAAACATTGATTAGGTGTTGAAAATCTTAAATGATCCATTTTCAACCTGTATTTTGGCTCTTTTTCATACAATTGTTCAGTTTGTTATGCCTTGGAAAAATAAAATAAATATTTTTAAAAAACCCAATGAAATTGAAAAGAAGAGCATGACCTAAGTAATATTCAAGTTTCGAAAGTCAGAAATTAATATTGCGATATTAGTTGGGCTTATCATATTATCTCATGATCATAACTGTAGTGTAATTAATTAGTCATTAATACCCTGCATCTTTTGATACCAAATTTATGTGTGTATGTGCATGCATGACTGCAAATGAAGACATAACTGGAACAATAATGACTTTTTCCAAATTTGAGACATAGACTGCTTGATAAATGAACACATTGTATCAGTCCATCAATTATATTAATTGGGTCCGATGCAACAATGCACCAATTAGATTAAATAATTAATTGATTAGATTTGATGGTCAATAGGATTGATAATTTATCTTTGATACTGAAAATGCACCCTTACAGAAGATTAATTGTACAGATAGGCTGTTGCTTTTTGGAATAGTGCTCACCAAGACCCCTATCGTACACCCATGAAGATGCCTGATCCTACCCACAAGCAACTTCTCAATTTTATCCCTCTGGCTTAATTGAAAAGTAGAAAGGGGATTATAGCACATACTATTAAGGCATCAGCGCTTTGAAACAGTTGTATAAGGCGCTCTATAAATGGTGTGTATTATTATTATTATTATTATTATTTAGGTCAAAGGTCATATGAGGTCAAGTTGCAAAATAGGCTGAAATTGTCAATTTGGCCTCATTTGAAAAGTTGAAGTCTAATTGGAACCAAACTTGGTTATATGGATATGATATAAAAACCCTCATATTTAAATGTGTTGAAAGGTCACATACCAAGGTCAAAGGTGATATGAGTTCAAGTTGTTAAATAGGCTGAAAATGTCAATGTGGCCTAATTTGAAAAGTTCAATTCGAATGGAACCAAACTTGGGTTTTGTATATAATATGTGGATCGTCATATCGAAAGGTACCTTAATACCGGCATAGTACATTAGGAGATACGGGCCATTGAAGCTAAGTATAGTCAAAAACCACGTCCAAGGTCGAATATCTAATTTCATCAGAAAGGTAATCATTGAAGTGTATTCTATCATATTAATCAGGGCCAACATCCAAAACATAAGAAAAATGTATTAAAAACCAAGCTACAAATCCTCTCTCAATTCAAGATTTACTTAGTACAAAACTTTAAACTCGATTTTCTCAGAACTATAGTTTTCCGAATCAGCCCGATGCCTTTTACCAATTTGGGTGTAACTTCGCAACCGAACATCCAATAACCAAAATCAAGGTGTCATTTTAAAGCTTAAAATCTCAGCTTTCAGATGAGACCAAAAAATCAATTTTGATTTTGCCGACCTTAAGGTATCTTTCGATATGACGGGTCACATATAAGAACCCTCTTATGTTGATGAGGTCCAAGTCACATATAAGGTCAAGTTGTAAGCTAGGCTGAAAATAGTAAACAATGCATTCCTTCTCCCTAAACATCTACAATTTTTGGGATCGCGTTGGCCAGGGGGATCGCGTGGTTCCGAGAACCAGTATTTTCTTGGACTGTGTCAAATGTTGATTTTACACAAGTCTTGATCTGCCAGCAAATCTGATGACCTTCAGGACAGAATTTTTCTTGAGGTAGATACAACAATTTTGTGAGGTACGGTAGATAACAGTCGACAGGATTTGTACTTTAAACGCGAATATATTATTGTCTTTATCTAAGACTATGGTCACAATAATTGTACGAATAGTCTTTGTACCAATTTTTATGGCGAAACTGTGTCCATAGGAAGTTCATTTATTACAATGGTTTTGAAAATGTCAGCACACTCTATGTAAACACGTACTGTTCATATTCTTTATTGTGTTGATTTCATTTTCTTATCTTTCACATTTTCATCCAGTTAAAATTTTACTGATTTCCTGTCTTTGTATGCATTTGTGCACTCACATACACATAAATTTATTATTCAAGGAGGGGTACAGGTTTTTCAAAAAGTGGATCATTTTGAGGTAAAATATTTGTTTCGAGGTCGATCCTAAACTCATTTTGGGAAAGTGACAAGCAAAGCCAAACAAAAATGATGTTTTGTGGTTTGGAGGTCCTGTTTGTGGGACTTATTGTACTTTTCGGTTCCCTCCCCTCCCCTAAATGTGGGCTTGGTTGTCTTAAAGTGTGTGAAAGCATTCCCTGCACCACCGTTCATTCAACAAAAATTTTACTAGCGTTTTTTATCATTTTCATTGATGGAAATATATTTCAAATTTTTTCTTTTATCTGTTCAGGTGATCACAACATCCTTGATGTGGATTGGTGGATTTGATACTGATAGGAAAGGAAGGTGTACAGAATTAAACATTTTGATAAAAACCTCAGGCAAAATGATATTGGACACGTTGTTTGAAAACGGAACTTATGAAGGTAACTTTAACTTTCTTGGTAGGATGGTGGTGACAAAACTTAAGATTAATCATGGACAAAATAGTCATGATCTAGGATCCAAGAATGTTACTTAAAGATATGGACATTCAAGATTTAAGGAAGGATGCTGTTGATGACCACAAGGATAAATCTTGAAGAGAAAGAGAGAGAAGGAGTATGCATCTTGTTGGATACACAGTGGAGGACAAGGTAGGAGGTATCTAATGATGAAGAATGTGTGGTATAAATACTGGTCAGTGGTCAATGAGTCATATTGTATTGTCAAAGTTGGTGAAGTATAACCTATTGTTTTCAATAAATGCCGTACATGTAGGGCAGTGCATTTTTCCCAAAAGGGGGATGTTTATTACAGTCAAAAAAATCAACATCGTAAGTGCACAAATTTGTTATGTAAGCTTAAAACATATGATAATATTGATTGTTAAACCCGGAAGTAGTGAAAATGTGTTCTTTGTTTCTGCGATTGACCCATAGATTAACAAGGCATGCCGCCATTTTTATTTCGGCATGGAGACAAAACGGCATGGCATGGAGACAAAATTGGGGGTATTCGGGTTTTTGCCGATAGCTTGCAAACGATGCATCGCACCTTGTCTTAATGCGCGCATGTTGAAACACGCACACACGCTTTGCGTGCAGGTTTGTGTATCATTCACGTACAGTATTATTTGCGCAGGCTGTCTCTACACATAACCAAGTCTTGGCAATCGGGAGTTTATTTTGGCGGGAGCCGAGTGGACCCGAATACCCCCATTTTGAGCTCCATGGCTGACGACGCCATTACATGGGCTGGTATACAAAGCCTGGTAACTCCCCTCAAAATCTATGGATCAACCTCATTTATGTCAAGGCAACTCGGAAGTATTAAAAAAATTGTTTTATTTTTGGGACCATCACCTCGTTCTTTAGTTTCTAGGATCACTTTGCCGTACTTTGCAAGAATGGTAATAATGTAAGAAAATGTTCTGAAATTGACTGTTTTTAACATTTTGCATGGAGTTTTTTTAGGATGGCATTTATTAGAGTAGGGGCGTTTATTAGACACACAACGCTAACTTCACAAGTTGATATGTTTAATGATGTTATTGCCATATCCATGTTCAATGGTTTATAATTGTTTACTACATGTATTAGGTTGCATCAGACCCCCCTCATGTCAACCAATTTTTCTGATTCTTGTCTTAAAATGTGCCAAATGTAGATGAAATAAGATCCCCAAAATTAGAATTCAATCGGAGTACGTCTTCTGGGTCCTCCGGGGCCCTAAAATTTGAGCAAATGACCCACTTGAATATTGCGCAATAGCCACATGGCAGCTATATATTTTCTACCATTATTATGGTATAGTACAATGGCTGCCATGTAAATAATCCACATTCATAGGATGATGTAATGGTGATTTGTTTTAAATGCAATCTTGAATTTAAAATTCAATTAAATATGGCAAATACATCAAAATAATGAATAGCTGCCATGTGCTATAACACATTACTACACCTCTTGAATATTTATTAGTTAATACAGCATTTTTATTGGTTGAATAGGGAAGACGCGCAAAAAGTATTTTTGACTCCTTTTCCGCGTGTGCGTTAATACTCAAGTACAGCCGCGCGGGTATGCGTTTACGCGTTGCACCTTTGTAAAATACACACACGCGGGGAAAAGAGTAAAAACTTCCGCATGGTACTACCGTATGACTCACGGTAAAGTACTGAATTTGTTGACTTTGAGATTTATTTTCAAGTTATATTTTGACTTTTTTGAGGTGTAGTAAAACAAATACAACATGGTTTATTTCAGAGAAATATTGCAAAATACTGTCCCTCGGTGTTGGATGATGGAGACTTCCTCCCTCGGCTCCGCCTCGGGAGGAATTAGTCTCCATCATCCAACACCTCGGGGACAGTATTTTGCGATACTTCCCCTCAAACCATGTTGTATTTGTATATAACTATCATAAAGCTGCCTTTTTCAAGTAATACCATAATTCAAAGCCCAATATTGCTCAATCTTAACTTACACAAAATGTCAGGAGAGGATCTTCAAATTCACACTTTATCCTATCAGTTCTAAATTGTCTGTATAAAGTTTACGTTTGTGAAGATTTGGCCTTTGTTTCCTGTCGTGCTCAACAACCAGAAAAGCGTTTTGATAGTGGTTCTCCAATTTTGCTGCACTGAGAAAGTCAGTGCTCGTTGCTTGTAGAATTCTGATAACAGATGTTATCCAATTCTCCATTTTCTCTTCAAGAAATTGATGGACAATCTGAAGTATCCTCATCATGAACCATAAGTTGGTCCAGTCAAGTCTGCGAGCGAAGTTGATCGAGTAATCGTGTCTAGGAAAATTGGTTCATATACCAAATGCTACCAGGTTACCTTTCCGATTACTGGGAGTAATTGCCTCTTTTTCTTGTTTTATGGCTAAAAGTTTGACTGCAATTGCTTTGTACTCTGTGTTTGGTACTTTATCACTGAAGAGGGCGAGTGGAAGCATCTCTTTGATTAAATACCACAGGTGTCATATAAGTGTTTTAATTCATGCACTCTGTGATACAGTAGCATTCACAGATTCATACGTTAAAAGGTGATGGTAATGGTTTATTAAGATCGTTCCATGATGCATCAATACATGTAGTTCGAATGTAGGTTAACCACAAGGATCTGTAGATGATGGAAGCAAAACGGGAACCTGATGGTTTGTTGTGACTGTTCCTTGTGGCAGTTTGACAATGTCATTCCAAAAAGGCTATCTTGATGGAGTACAATAACTTTGCCATCCACCCTGTTTTGTGTAATAGGCGTATCTTCGTCACATGAATGTGAAAACAAGTCAAACTTTACTTTAAACCGAGAGAAGAGAGTAATTACCTCTGGTGATCATGAGGATTCAATGTTCAAATCGTTGACTTTGGTAAGAATACATGTATGGCTTCTCCATCATGGTGTCTACAAGCTGACCACAGCAGGACTCACCCAAGACTTGCATTATGATACACACTGCAGACATGTGCCCAGTATTACTCGCTATGGTGTCAAATACCATATAACACAAGAATGCCATAGGGCAGCTATGTGTTTGAATGACTTATTATGGCGTGCAAAGCTGCTTTATATTAAAATGTAGTTCATTTGGCTTGCATGTGTCATTAATATAGTTTAATAACACCCAAAATTAAATATTACACACAGCAGCCATTTTTTATGACTGAAAATCCATATTATGTAAATAGCTGCCATGTGTTCAAAAGGGTCGTTCGCTCGCTCAATCTTTAGGGCCACGGAGGACCCAGAAGACAAACTCCGATTGAAATATAATTTGGGGAATCTTATTTTATCTACATTTGGCACATTTTAAGACAAGAATCAAAAAATATGGTTGACATGAGGGGGGTCTGATGCAACCTAACATGTATGGCATTCAGTTGTACTGGCATTGTAGGTAATTGTTTAATTCATTAGATCAAACTAGTGTGTAATTTAAGAATGATAAGATAGGGCCAAAAAGTATGTTTGATTGGCGTAATCTGACTGGACCCAGAAAAATCCCAACTGGATTTTGTTTACCTTAAAAAAATCAAACTTTTTACTTTTCAAATACACAATACCCAATCAAAACACACAATTATGCTTTTGTGGTTTCTTTTTCTTTTCTTTAATATCGTATCAATATCTGCAGAACATTAAAAAAATTATTTTCAAAAATAAAACTTGACTGACCAACCCAATTTGCCACCCATGTTACGCCAATCAAAAAAGTTTTTAGGCCTTATTGATAAAAAAACAGGACTTACGAGTTTGTAATATTGCAAGTACATGTATATATTGTTTTATCTTTGAACTACACTTCACTTCATGTCCCAATTACTGCCTTTAATCCAGTGCATGGTGATAATTAAAATAAGTTGATCAACCATGTTCAGCCTTTATCTTTTAAATGAGACCCATATGAGACACAGAGCACCACCTTGGAGTGGTCCAAAATGTTGGTCTCTGTCATTACAGCATCCCATTTCAAGTTTTTGGCTGGAGATGTTACGGTTTCGGCTGAAGAAAGTTGAAGAGAGGGGCTTGACTGAAACTTCAAAGGTAAGATTTTGTTATTCAACCATATTGAAAAATGTAACCTCTATGTATATGTTACAAAATGAGGGCGGAGCCCAAATTTCTAATAGTATGTTTACCAAAAAAAAAATGTGTAATTGATCAAGGGAAAAACCTTAACTTGAAACACACACAAAAACTTGTTTGATATGGTACTGAAAACATGCTAGCTGTTAAAGTAAAGGCTTCTGACTATATATTTCAGGGTGGGTTTTCTTTGTCATAATGTTAATTTTCTCTCACCGGAATTTCATCAGCATTTGTAGGTTTTTTTTACTTATTTAGTTGGTTTTTTTTTTTTTTTTTTTAGTTATCGTATGCAGTTCCTAAAGTCCTTTCAAACATAAGCCCTAAATTGGCTCCATGACTTGCTGAATTGCACTTGATGCATTTGTGTAAGAATTTGCATTTTTGCTGTTTGCTGGTTAAGTTAGCATTGTTGAAGTCATAACACTTTTGAAATGACTTGACTTTTTTTCTTTATTCAATTTCTCATACACTTTGTCTTGCAGTTGATTTACTAATTTCAAATTTGGGAAATCCCTTGCTTTTCTTTCCCCTTTATATCCTAGTTAAAAATCCTCTGAAAACCTTCTTTGATTAACTCATTTACTTTCACTGGAGAATGATATTTACAGCACACACACAAACCATGCCCTTTTGCTACATACAATATCTGATTTAATTTTAAGTTTACTTGCTTCCATTTTTGCCTTTTGCAGTTTGAGGTAGCATTGTTAAAGTCGTAACACTTTTGAAATGACTTGACTTTTATTTCTTTATTTAATTTGTCATACACTTTGTCTTGCAGTTGATTTACTAATTTCAAATTTGGGGAATCCCTCGCTTTTCTTTCCCCTTTATATCCAAGTTAAAAATCCTCTGAATTCTTCTTTGAGAATTGCTGCTCTCTTTTTGTTCGGATAAACTGCTGAGAGTATGGAATTAACTCATTAACTTTCAATGGCGAAGGATATTTACAGCACACACACACCATGCCCCTTTGCTACATCCATTGTCTGATTTAATGTTAAGTTTACTTGGTTCCTTTTGGAAATTTATCAGCCCATGATTTGCTGAATTGTGATTGATGCATTTGTGTAAGAATTTGCATTTTTGCCTTTTGCAGTTTGAGGTAGCATTGTTAAAGCCGTAACACTTTCGAAATGACTTTACTTTATTTCTTTATTCAA
Source organism: Ophiothrix spiculata (assembly GCA_000969725.1). Lineage (NCBI taxonomy): Eukaryota > Metazoa > Echinodermata > Ophiuroidea > Amphilepidida > Ophiotrichidae > Ophiothrix > Ophiothrix spiculata. The sequence continues at coordinate 188,314 of JXSR01S074187.1, read as the reverse complement.
TTTCTCATACAATTTGTCTTGCAGTTGATTTACTGATTTCAAATTGGGAGAATCCCTCGCTATTCTTTCCACTTTAAAGCCTAGTTCAAAATCCTCTGAATTCTTTGAGAGTTGCTGAAGTTTACTTGGTTCCTTTTGGACATTTATCGGCTCCATGACTTCCTGAATTGCACTTGATTCATTTGTATAAGAATTTGCATTTTTGCCTTTTGCAGGCTGAGTTAGCATTGTTGAAGTGGAAATTTGGTATCACTCGGTGAGAGAAAAATATAAAGATTTATGGGGTCTTTGGATGAGAGCACATACAATTATAAAATAATGGGTCTTTGGTTGTCAGCGATGCTGAAAGGGGGGGTCATGCCTTACATATGCGTCACCTCCAGAATGGGACCCCGACACGTCCTCTGAGCGACCTGCCAGGCGTTAACCGAGGGACACGATACCAAGGCAACGAACCAAGGTTAGACAAGCAAATCTGTTGGTAGTGGGCTAGACCGTAGGTTTTGATTGTTGTTTGCTCCAGTAAGCAGAAGGGTATTTTGGTACATCGTCAATAGGCAAATATCGCTGTGGGCCCTTGGTCAGCACGCTGGCGTCATCATCAGTACACATATTATCTTACCATGCTCCAAAAAGAATTCCTTTTGAACAACCAAGTGCCCCTCCCATCTTCTTATATACACTGCGCCAAAGGAACCAGCTCCTATGGGATTTTGCCTCCGTGGGACGGCCTGCAAATCCTGTCTCCGGATGAACGTCTGCAGTACCTCCTCAGGAGCACACTCAGGTGATGAATTTCACACGTGGAATTGTCTAGCCCGTTTGTCGACGGACGTAATCGGTTTCCATGGACGACATTTTGCCTTCGAATCGTCCGGGGTTATTTTAGATGGTATGTCGATGGACGTAATCGGCGTGCGTGGTCGACACCTAGCCCTCCTATCATCTTTTGTGATGGGTTGCCATTGTCGAGTCCGGACACAGGAAATGTAAGATTATCCAAACGTTAGTTATGCCAAATGTGACACAGCCATTTAAAGCCGTTTAGAGAGAACTTGACCTATAGGTCGATTTTGTAATAATCAATTTAGAAAATTCAGGGAGCTTGATGATAGTTTGGAAGAGTTCGATATAGGCTAACGATTACAGCCCGCTAGTCCGAAGGTTCGCTAGTCCGAGGTCCGCTAGTCCGAAATTAGGATAACCTAAGGTCCGCTAGTCCGAAATTAGGATAACCTAAGGTTCGCTAGTCCGAAAATGAAATAAGGTTCTCAAGTCCGAAAATGAAATAAAGTTCGCTAGTCCGAAAATAAAATAGGGTCCGCTAGTCCAAAAAATACTTAGTTTTGTTGATTTGCAACCCCAATTTACTTTCGGACTAGCGAACCTTATTTCATTTTCGGACTAACAAACTTTTTTTTTAAATTTTCGGACTAGCGAACCTTATTTCATTTTCGCGACTGGCGAACCTTCAGACTAGCGGGCTGTTACCAGGCTAACATCCCCAGGACAGATCACAAAACACACTTCTACTTTTACGCTTATTCTCTTATTAGCGGACCTTTTTAAATTTTGGACTAGCGGACATTTTTTCATTTTCGGACTAGTGAACTGTTTTTCAAATTCGGACTAGCTAACCCTATTTTCGGACTGACGGACCTTTTTTCAAATTCGGACTAGCGAAACCTGTAAACTTGGTTGCATCTACTCTTTTCAGAGTTGTCTGTATAGAAAAACTAGTCATTTTCACCTCAAAATAGCTGTCATTTCAAAACTACAAATGCAATAAAGCTGTAGTAAACAGTTTTTGAAAGCTGTTTCTTTCTTCTTTCTAGTAATGGATAGTTTGATTTTTTCTGAGTTGTACTTTCCAGGTGAATTTTACTTTTATGAACCTTCCTCTCTACACAAAATATACAAAAATGTCAATTTTTGACCAAATATGGCTCCGTATGACTTCCCAGAGGATGGAATAGATTCCTAGTATGCAAATTTATATTAATTACACCAGTGGCGTGCCCAAAGGGGGGCCCAGAGGGGCACGTGCCCCCCAGTTTGATGAGTCAGTCGGGGGAAACGGCCCATTCGGGCATCTTGACACAAAAAAGATAGAAAAGAAAGGGGAGGAGAGAAAAAAATCAAAGGGAAAGAGAAGAAAATACC
>JXSR01S074187.1:171839-183042 GCA_000969725.1 Ophiothrix spiculata | reverse complement strand
AAAGGGAAAGAGAAGAAAATACCTTGAATTTCCCTTTGTTTTTGATAATTTAAGTATGAAAAAGCAAAAATTTTGCGCGCTTCACGCGAAATTCCTGTTATTCTGTCAATATTCAGTCAAAATTTGCCGTGTTTTGCGTTAATTGAAAAAATTTTCGCGCGCGTACCTTCTACCACTATTGGTCATTCGAGGGAAACTGATGGTTGTGCCCCCCCACTCAAAAAATCCTGGGTACGCCACTGAATTACACCTCACTTGAAGTCGTAACACTTTTAAAATGACATGAGTGATGGTATGAGAGAAGTTAGACTTGGGTTACACACTATTGCATTGAACTTTTGCATGCATTTTGAGATAAATTACCATTTTTATTGCAGTTTATACCAGTTGCGCTATGACTGAATAAACTGAACTTGCTAAATTACCGTACCAAACATGTTACCACCAATAGTGCTGTTAAACAATGCATGATTTGAATAACTACTGGTACTATTAAAGTTTGGACAAGACTATACTTCGATTAACACTAAATAGGCGGGAATTATGAGGCTTTTCCTCATCCGCAAGTAAACAAAGTCCCACTTGTAGATACTGATGCGGTACAGATTTCCACTATTTGACACATTATTTTGCACCAGACTCTGACCTTAGATGTTTACACCATCATTTCTTGTAGATCCAACATTTCCCATGGTATAGTTGGGTTGCCACTTTGTTGTTGAGTTGGATTAGCCATTGCCTGAGCTTTTGTACCTGTCTGGTGCTCAGATGATAAATTGGTGGCATCTGCTTTCTGCTCTGTACCTCTCCTTTTTGGTGGTATTTTTTGATCCAAAAATTGTCAATTCTAAGCATGTAATAATGGAGACTTCAAGAATTAAATATCCAAAATTTCTCCCAACAAAATATCAAGTTCAAAATCATTTATCAATGAAGAAATTACTAACTTATAAACTTGGCCAACACAACAACAGCAGTCGTACTGATGAGAAAAATTTTCTCTTCAGCAATCTAATAAACAACCTACTGATTGGATAGCAAGAAACGTTATGATGCATCGATAATAAAATGTTTAGCACCTATAGGCTCTGTAATAAATTGTAACAAAGAAAATATATCTTTTTAGCCTATGAGACCTAAATTAATATTATTTCTCATACCAAAAGGTGATGAAAGCCCCAAACAAAATCGAGGCACTTCAAATTTGGGCATCAACATTTAATTGTAGGTGATAAATTTCAGCTGATGCCACACATCATGCGGACATCCTTTCATGTTGTAATTCCATAATTTCCCAGGGGGAAAGGGGTGCGTTTTATTTGCATGGCCAATTCCGTTTAAAACTTTATTCCATGAAGAGCTTGGAATTTAGTCTCTCTGTAAAAGGTGAATGGGGTAAACTTTGCATGCTTAATTGGCTTCTGCGAAAGCATCTCTGACGTTTTCAAAGTTAATTTTATCAGCTTCCTCAAGCTCAATGCTCAGAAGTGCCAGAGCACTGAGCCTTGCCTGTCCCATCAGCTTGCATTCTCCATCTGGTGTTTTGCAAAATTGAGAGAATTTATCCAGAAGTGTCAATATTTGTCCAAGTAGCTTTCCATTTGTGGAATGGGATATTATGAGATTTAGAAGTGTTATATATGGTTAAATGTACCAGCATGTTAATTTTATTCTACATATAATATTAACAGAAGCTGATGTATAAGGTGCAAAGACCATTCACTTTTTCTTTCCAAAGTATCCTCAGTTTGGGTGCTGAGTTTGGTTATTTTTTTGATTTACCATTTTGGTATAACTATAAGTAGTGATATTGTGATGTTTTTTTCTCACCTGGATTCCTCTGCAGATGTATTATCTGGTGAATTAAGCAATATATACCAGTAGTCACACTAATAAAATAATTGGCTATCTTCCATGGCTGCCATGTGACATTTCTATACTTATTCTTCGATGGTGCCAGCTTGTCTAACACAATTGCACTTGTTGAACATAACACATCATTAAAGATTGATATTGAATTTAATTAATATTTGTTGTATTAAAAGTACTGTAATGATATTTCCTGGGTAGTAGCGTGAGGATTACCAAGTTTGGCAACACTAATAACACATAAACAAATAATTGACACGGAGACAGGGATATAAAGTTCTAAACAATGTTCAAATCACAGTCACAAATATTATACAAAGACTTCCGCTTAAAAATGACGGTCAAAGTCAACTAAAAGACAAATTTGGGAGCGCAACGCTCACACGTTAAAACGGCCAAAGACAAAAACAAAAGTGAAGCTAGCAGAAGCATGCAATGATGGATGCCCAGGAAAAATGAAGTGCACGGCACTGCGCATGACCAAATGCACTACGTTTTGCACTACTTCGATGCGCTACGGATGCACCCAACGCTGCAAGCTCCTGCAGACCTCAATGCACCCCTGCTGCAAACCCTGGATGCACCAAAAGGTCACCTCTGCTCAGAGCTAGGGATCGTCTCATCATCAACTGCGCTGTACGAATACATGCCACCAAGCAATGAAACGACAACAAGCCTGAGCATCAGGTAAAGGGACAATTTACTCGCAAAATAGGGGCAAATTTACAAGGGAATTTAGAAGACATACAATCCAAACACGCAATCAAGCCAAATAGCGCACGTGAAAGACGTAGCAAGTCCGTCAGTCAGTCATACAAAACAACAATAACCGTAAGCTTAATCTACAATTTACACATGCAAATTCAAGAGTCACAGAAATACATAGTGGGAGATCACCCGTGGGCTAAGGGCATTTCACTCTCCCCACCTATGAAAAAGATTTGTCCTCGAATCTGAATGAAAATTACATTAGCAAAAAAAAAAATTAAGCACAAAGGAGGACAAACAATTGACTCATTAATTTGGTTCTGTTTTGTTTTGTTTCAGAACTGGCTATGCACAAATACAAAGTGAGCAGAATTTTGCCGATAAATTTGTTCCATGACATCATTATAAAAGATTCAAGAACAAGTTCAATATATCACACAACAAAAAGATTTCCTTCGAAACAATTTCCGAAAGCATAAAATTTGTGAATTTCACAAAATGTCATGTGGCCTAATTTGGAGCCCACAAATTTCACATAAGGATTATATAAAAAAAATTACATCCTAAAGTCAGTCAGCGGATCCCAAACTCTTAAGTGGACAGTTTGGACTTGCTTGGCTGCTGTACAAATTTGAATATGAATTTAGGAATAATTTTGGGGGAATTTGAACAGTACAGCAGTCAGCCTAAGTTTGGAGGTATAAAATAATGCCAACAATTAAAAAAAAAAAAAAATGAGCAAGTCACAAATCGTCCTACACATTACTGGCATAAAGTCAACTTACAAATTTACATTTCCCAATCGAGAGTTCCTGGCGATGACATAATTAATGCAAGTCCACAGGTAACAATATAAAATAATGGAGCAGTCTGTTGACACAATGACGAGTTGAAGTTGGCAGAAATTGAAGAATGTCCCACAAAGAAGAATGATCCATTCCATAGTTAAAAGCAGTCCGCCGATAAAATCCGAGATAAGTTCCATTGGCAAAATATAACAAAATAGTTCCATCAGTGAAAAAGTTCCATCCATCTGCAAGTCCAATTAAAAAAAAATTAGTCCGCAAAATCCATTGTATAAAAATATTAGTCCATGACATTCAGTATAATTCCATTTGCAAATTGGAGATAATCCGGTACATAAAAATTTAAGATAAGCATAAATGTGGAAAATTTAGGAAATGTAGAAAAAAATAATGTCCATTTAGAATCCAAGTTCCTTGAAATAATCACAAGCAGGTGGCTGGTATACACGTTCCTCCGCATATTGAACCATTGTTCCATCGGGGTAAATACATTTCTCTAGGGTTTTAACAGTCACTGTGCCATTACGGTATTTGTCAAAGTTAATTGATCTTTTCCTGTCTTCCCCAAGAAGACGAACCATGCGGGTAGCAGCTTGGCATGACTTGCCAGTACCAGTGGTGCGAGAAGATACATATAACGGATTCATGAAGTTCAAGTCCTCCACTGGCACCGGCAAGTCCGAGGATTCCATGTGAATTTCTGCATCTTCAGATGTCGTAACTTGGCGACTTGAGTTATCATTAATGGTCACTCTCAGTGGTGCATCTGCAGCATAAGCAGCATCTTTACTTTCTTCTTCAGGAGTAAACTTAGACAGGAGAGTGCTCAGGTCTTCAAAGGATAGCAGTGTCCCGCCTTGAGTCTCATCAGGCTCCAGAAGAGTATCTGAAGAAGTTGAAGGGATGGGTTCCATGGGTGTGACATCCTGGTGGGAAGCTGGTATAGAAGCTGGTATCTTCGGTATGGTAAAGTGTGTGGGTGCAGGCAAGGTGCATGGTGCAGATACCGGTTGCGCAGTATTTGGTACGGGGGCTTCTGCAGTATTGTTTGCCCTGGTTGACGTCTGCTTTCGACAGAGGAATGCATGCCTTTTAAAATCGGCTTTACGGCAAGTTTGATAGCTGCAATCCGTGCATTTTAGCACTACCCGTTGAGTGTGGTAATCTCTGAGATGAGAACGCCAGCTAGCACTATTTTTGTAAGACTTGCGGCACTGTGGGCAGTAATAGCCCGGTTTTGGCAGGTTAGGCATTTTCACGATGACTCTTGACAAAAACTCAAAGGCAAGTGAGAAGAAAAATGCACTGTCAACTCTGCTCTGCAAGGGCATTTGCAAGTCGGGCAAAATTGCACGTCGATGTTGATAAATGTGTTCATTGACCTTCTTGTTATGGCCAAGATGGTCAAACATCATTTATCGTTCTTGTGGAATGGCATCAGTAGATCCGAACAATATGGTGGCGAAGCCTGGTAGCAGTCAGAAGTTGTTGCATTGAGGCAGTCCCAGAATTTTTTACAAATTTATAGGCTTCGTTCCTCCCCCGACCTGCGTTTTTCTAACTCCTAGAAGTTCATAAAATGTATTAATTTGCTTTTCTTCCTTCTGCACATGTTTCAAAAAAGTTAATTAATGGACATTATGTAAAATAATCAAATTCTATAGAAATGACAAACAATGAAATGAATATTAAAAGTGAACAAATATTAAAATTCAGATTGACACTGAAAGAAACAATAAAAAGAAAATTGATCAACAAAATTGTTTGATGATCATGAACAGATTATACCGAGCAAATAACAATCAGACAACTTTATTATGTGTCAGAAAAAAATTATCTGTTGATATATTTTTATAGCTTCAATTACCAGTGACTGGTCATGGTTTTCCCAGAAATGAAAAAAAAAAACATTGAGATGATCATGATTTCCTCCATTGATTCTATGGAATGAATTGAGAGCTGATGATGGTGAGCTGTCGATAACTACTATGCAGCACTCTAGGTAATTGGCTGTACCGACAACCACCGCTGCATCAGTCCACACTCCATCTTTGACCATGTCATTCAGGTACTCCTTGTAGTTCAATACAAGTTCCTGGAGGTTTATCTCCCCGTCTCGTCTCTTGAAATCGATATGAAAGAATGCTGATATTTTATTCATTAGATCTGGTAGTGGTTCTCCCAGAAATGGTCGACATTCAGGTTGCCACGATATCCTCCGTTTATTGGACTTAGGGCTGATGATGGCGAGCTGTCGATAACTACTATGCAGCACTGCAGGTAGTTGGCTGTACCAACAAACACCTCTGCATCAGCCCACACTCCATTTCCGGCCATGTCCTTCAAGTAATCATCATAATTAATTACGAGTTCTTTGAGGTTTAACTTTGCTTGACCCCCTGAAGTAATGACTCTTTTGAGCACTTGCAAATTTCAAGACCTGTCTTCTGATATTATATTCATATCTTCAACAACCAGACTCTGGTAATGATTTTCCCAGAAGTGTCCTAGATTTAGATGCCCCCGATCGCTTCCTTTGATTACATGGAGTGGATTTAGGGCTGATGAGGGTGAGCTGTCAATAACTACTATGCAGTATTGCAAGTAATTGGCTGTACCGACAACCACCGCTGCATCAGTCCACACCCCATCCATTGCCATCAATTGGAGTTATTAATTATATTTATGTAATATGAAATCTGTAATGTTAATTTAGATTTACAGGGTTCGTACGGTCCTTGAGAGTCCTTGAAAATCCTTGAATTTGAAAACACCTTTTCAAGGCCTTGAAAGTCCTGGAAATTTGCACAGAGTCCTTGAAAGTCCTTGAAAATTGATAATTTATGGCTAACTGATCCCAAATTCAGCGAGTGGATTGATGTCGGCAGGAACAAGAGTTCGGCATACTGCAAATTATGCTGTGGTAAGTCCTTGAAAATCATGCTTTTGGACCTTGAAAGTCATTGAAAAGTCCTTGAATTTTAAAGGCTCCAAGGTGTACGAACCCTGTATTTAGAATGACAAACAATGAAATAAATATTAAAAATTTACAAGTTTTAAAATACAGATTGACAACTGAAAAAAAAAAAAAGTTGATTCCTCAAAATTGTTTGATGATCATGAACAGATTATACCGAGCAAATAACAATCAGACAACTTTATTATGTGTCAGGAAAAATTACCTGTTCATATACCTTCAATTAAGAGTGACTGGTAGAGATTTTCCCAGAAATGACCAACATTGAGATATCCATGTTGTCGCTCATTAATTTTTGTCAAAACTTTGTGAAATAATCAAAATCTAGAAATGACAATAATGCAATGAATATAAAAAATGTACAAATATTATATTACAGATTAACATCTGAAAAAAAAAATGAAAAAGAAAGTTGATTTTCGCAAAATCGTTTTATGATCATAACCAGATTATAACAAGCAAATAGCAACTAGTGATTCAGAAATCACAAACAAGAGGCTAAAAGTTTTGAATGTCATGCGATACAACAAAAGACAAGTTGACAGCCAGGTCGCCGAGTTTTAGCAAAATCCACGCAAGTGTGGCTTCACTAAAAGCTACCTTTATGATGAAATTGCTTTCAATCCAATTTCTTACTGGCATATCATGTTGCTGATCGACTTGCGGATCCAGTTGCGAATCGACCTGCGGATCCGGTTGTGGATCTTGATCCAGATGTTGATCAGGCTCCAGGGTGGTGGATACCGCATGGGAGTTTGGTGCTGGTAGAACATCTATATCTCCAGGTCGAGGTCTTTTTCCCCTTCCCTTTATCAGATTCGATAGGCTTATAATTCTACAACTTGGTATATTTATCAGATAAATGAATGGAGAAATACGCATCGTACACTAGAACATTAATAACAATTAGACAAATCACAAACAGACCAGGATTTCATTTTTTATTAGAAAAAAATCCTGGCCGAACAGGGACTCGAACCCCGGACCTCTCGCTAGCAGGGCGAGCACTCTACCACTGAGCTATTCAGCCTCTCAGATATACCGAGAGTTTTGGTATATTTATGTCAACATCAAAAGCATTCGATAGCAACACGGCGAGTATGTGTACGCATCTATCACCTTTGATTCAACAAGTTTATGATAGAGGGTTAAGCCGAATGCTGTTTATGCCATTACTGCCTTGAACAGTAAATGTCCAGAGCTACTCCGATGTTTAAAGGTATGTTTTTGGGTCATTTTAATTGGATGGGCTTTGGACCTTTCAAGATCCAAGCCTCATCTGCTCAGCACATGCTGACAAAGTTTTCCAGAGAGATATACTGAATTAGGACACTGTTTACTTTAACTGTTGCTGAGTGATACATTTGCACTGCAGCAGCAAATACGAATGGATACAATAGCATTACACGTTACTTGCCTTAAACTTTTGTACCACTGATTTTGACATTTCACTGGTAATAAATCATCCAATATTTAGCCCACCCACTACTATGTGGTCTACCTGAGGACACAATTATACCCTCAAGGCATATTCCTGACCTTCAAGGCATAAACAATGGTAACTTAATGGGTTTTTGACTAAATATTGGATGATTTATTACCGGTGAAATGTCAAAATCAACGGTACAAAAGTTTAAGGCAAGTAACGTGTAATGGGTATACTGGATACATTCATGGTTGCCATTGGTGAAAAAACTAACGAATCATACCAAGTCCGTACTGCGATCCGTGTATTGGTAAGTTATGAATCCATGTTTGTGTCCAATCTGTGTGATCTTTGTGTTTTCAGCGTAACTTTCACCTATCTCTTCCACGTCTCCTTGGATTGAAATCATAGACTTAATTGGAGATTTCTTCGCCACATCGATACTCTCCATTAGAGGAGCGCTGGCCGGGTTGACCAATGCACAGGCTGTAGCGAGATACATCTCGAGGTTCTCCATCCTCTGTGGTTGTGTTGTCCAGCTGGAGTTATCCTCAATGACCTGGTTAATGTCATGCTAACTTGTTTGCGCTCCTCTTTCACAATGTAATTTTTCATGTAGTAGTCTTTGTTGATTTGAATTTTCTTGAAGGAGTCTGCACAAATTGTTGCTTTGACAACAGCCAATTCATCTGCCACGAATATGTTGTGAAACTCCTTTCTTTGCCCAGTTTTTGTGTAATGAGTTAATTGGCACACCTTTCGCTAGTACACTATCGTGTATCGGACCGTTATAGTTTGTTCTTGTCTAGGTTAATCAGACTCTGGATCTTTTCAGCCATTTTGTAGGGAAGAAGCTACTAAAAGGCACACCACAAAATGACGCGGGCACAATGGAAGGGCTAGAAATTTGGCGAGAATCCATTCTCGCAGAGATTCTCCCCTAGAGGATTTTGTGAGAATCCAAATAGATTCTTGTGAAGTTAGACAAACACATTTGTGTATGAATGTAAAGAATCCAAAGATTCTCCCCCAGTAGATTTGCGAGCACGTAACAAATTTTTAGCCCTGAATGGCTTCAAGTGACAGAATTCAACACTTGTCAGAACACACCTAGCATACTGGGGTTTCCGGCTCTTTGCTTTCATCCCAGGGGTGCCACTCAAAATTAATTTTGTAACCATCTGCGTTAATTATAACTAAAACAGGATTAAGGGTAGGCCTAGTTTGTACATGATTCGTTTAGGGTATCAAAACGCAAATTCAAGTGTTTAGGTCATGTTTTTTCACAGGCAATCCTCTCTTAGGGTATACTTAGATTAACTACCCTTTTTATGTCCGTATTTGCATCATATTTCAACAGTTAGTCAAAAAATTGTACGTTTTGTTTCTCCTAGGCTTGTCCTTGCTGCGGGCATTAATGTCCACACAACTGTCTATTTATGATATATTATTTTATGTCGGTGTCCGTGGGTGCTTCCGGGGTTCTTTTTGCCCCCAAAAGCCTTGTAAGTTCCTCAGATGAGTGTCCACCCCCAGCAATGCTCAGGTGATGGGTTCAGCACGTGGAATTGTCTAGCCCCGCCTGGTCTAGCCTGTTTGTCGACGGACGTGATGGGTTTCCAGGGTCGACACTTTGCCTTCAAATCGTTCGGGGTTATTTTAGATCGTTGTTGGCATCTAGCCCTTCTATCATCTTTTGTGATGGGTTGCCATTGTTGAGTCCATTTCACTAACGTTAAAATGCACCGTTAACCCATCGTAAGACCAAAACGCATCGTAAGCTAAAACCACCTCTTGACCCTATGCAACATTAACAATCGGTTCGATTCTTTGAATGTATAATTCATGTATCTTACGATGCGGTGAACACTTAATTACGAAGGGTTTTCACGTCTTTGAGAAGTCTAGTTTTAGTTACGAGCTGAACCCTCTGTAGCTACGATGCATCGTAATGTTAGTGAAATCGACCCCAGAGCTTCCACCCATGGCCATACAGTTTCTGGCAATAATTTCCTACGCGCAATCCTACAAAACTCATTCTGTAACATTAATGAAAACATCACATGTTTTAAGTGGTCCCCCAGGTTATTGTTTGCCAATACATGCAAATTAAAAGTTTTACGACTACACAACTTGATTTTAAGGGTGGCTGTAATGAAATAATAAGATATACTTGAAACAATATTGATTTACTTGTGTATGGTCCTTTTTACTATTATCAAATCATGACGCAAGTTTATCTCTTTTTTCCAATAATGTTTGAAATACTTAAATGTTATTCAGAAAACTTAAAGATCCAATCTCATCTAAATATTTGCCCATGCATGCCCGGTGATATCTGATGCCAGTTTTTCCAAGTAAATGTAACAGCAGGCCCAAAAGCCTGCTTGTCATCTGTATCAATGGCTTGGATGAGGGATGTATGTATGCTGCTGTTTCAGGGTATAAAGGATTGAACACATCTCCTCTTCTACAAGCAATTTTTCTTCATTGACCCGTTGTTTTCTGCTATTCATTGAAGATAAATGATTACATATCTTCCCAGAAATATCTTTGAACCCAACCTGCATATCTGCTATAGCCTATACTGCCTAATAAGCCGTGATAAGCATCACTCTCTGGTTTAGCAACGTCTTCAAATTTAATTGCATCATGGCCAGAACATGTCTTGTTATATTGCCGCAAATATTTTTAAAAGCTGTTTGTTGGCCTTCTAATTTGGGTCTGTAGCAGTCAGCAATCTTTTGGTTTCTTGATGCATATTTCCCTATCATGTCTTGTTGAACTGGTATTCACCATGCATTTTGAGCAGTAATTGCTTCTGCTGCTTCTGTTTCATGCAGTTGACATGCTTATCATAGTTCTCATAACTCTTACACCATTGTGTTTCAACATTCTTTATTACTTCACTTAGGTCAAGAAAAAAATTGTTGTGTTGCCCTCAAGTGGAATTTCTGAAAAAAATGAGTCTTCGGTCGTAAAATATTTTTTTTAAAAAGCACCTAAATTATTAAATTTTAGTGCATTTTCCACTATTTTCAAAATATTTTCTCAAAAAACACCCAATCTGAGCAAAATTGGGTGCTTTCACGACCCAATTTTTTTTTTAAATTTTTGAATAGGGTCGGTCGCTGAGGGCGCACAACAATGTTTTTTCTTGCCTTATCCTTGATATTGCATCGTGCATCTCGACTCTTTGATCACTGTCAGTGGATTTGGCAAGTTGAAGTTGCATATCTTCTCTTGTCATCAGCTTCTGAACATATTTCTCTTTTGCATTCAGCTTACAATCAAGAGATGAAGATTTTGATAAGCTATTGTTCTGACAGCTTCAGACAGTTGTAATTGAATTTGAATTTATTCTTTCTTTATTGAGGGTATAACAGCTTCAGTGACTGGCACTGCTTTCCAAGCAGG
>JXSR01S074187.1:142068-160018 GCA_000969725.1 Ophiothrix spiculata | reverse complement strand
GAGTTTTCGATATTTCTAAAACTCATAGCGAGACCAATATCTTTGAGTATCATGCGAAAAAATCCATCCAATTTTATCATTATTATGTTCAAAATCTGATATTTTGTATTCTGTCCGATATCCTTGTCCGATATTTTTGGAAATCGGACAGCTCAGAACATAATAATGATCAAAATCGGTCATTTTATGCCGGAGATATAAGACATCAAAGTGTTGCGAGAAAGAAAGAAGAAAGAAAGAAACTCGTGAAAAACAGAACCCTGCCGAAGCTTTCGGCAGGGTAAAAATAATCTTGATCAAATATTTCAACAGAGTAAATGAACTTGCATGTATGATTCATGAATTGAAATTTAAATGAATGTAATAATATAAAATAAATGCTTCAAATTGACCTGGAACATTCCTGTGCAATGTTGGAACATGAATGGATAAGAAATGGAAAATAGTGAAAAGTATAGAAAGTTTTGGTAAACTAGTGTAGAATTTTACCTTGCTATCATCACTTCTTAAGGAACTTTCACATAAGTTTTGATTATCCAGTTTCTTTTTTCCTTCTTGTCATCCCACACTGATTCAATTCTGCAATTGTAAAATTTGTTTGACATCCAAAATTAATTTTACTAAGAATCAAGAAGGAAATCTGTAAGCAAGATCCTGTAATGGTAAATTTGAACATAAACGTAATAAAACTTGAATAAATTCATCTAATTGACCTGGAACATTCATGTTGAATGTTGGAACATGAATGGATAAGAAATGGAAAATAGTGAAAAGTATAGACAATTTTGGGATACTAACTGTATAATTTCACCTTGCTATCATCACTTCTTAAGGAACTTTCACATAAGTTTTGATTATCCCGTTTCTTTTTTTCTTTCTTCTCATCTATACACTGATTCAATTCTGCAAATGTCAAATTTGTTTGACATCCAACATTAGTTTCACTAAGAATAAATAAGAACATCTTTAAGCAAGATCCTGTAATTGCAAATTTGAACATAAACGTAATAAAACTTGAATAAATTCTTCAAATTGACCTGGAACATTCCTATGCGATGTTGTAATATGAATGGATAAGAAATGGAAAATAGAAAAAAGTATAGAAAATTTTGGTATACTAGTGTGGAATTTCACCTCGCTATCATCACTTCTAAAGGAACTTTCATATAAGTTTTGATTATGCCGTTTCTTTTTTCCTTCTTGTAATCCACACACTGATTCAATTCTGCAATTGTCAAATTTTGTTTGACATCCAACATTAGTTTTTATTAAGAATCAATAAGAAAATCTCTAAGCAAGATCCTGCAATGGCAAATTGAAACATAAACGTAATAAAACTAGAATAAATTCTTCAAATTGACCTGGAACATTCATGTGTGATGTTGCAACATGAATAGATAAGAAATGGAATATTGTGAAAAGTATAGAAAATGTTGGTATACTATCAGGATCCCATCTGTTCTGTCTGCCTTTTAAGCACACATGTTGAGCATCCCACAATGTTTGCATCTTGTGTTCTTGTTCATTGGTGTCGACCTCTTTAAAAATAACCTCCCAGTCACTGTTATCTTTTGGTGATAATGATATTATTTTCTTTTCCTTGTAGTGTTTTAAGTTTGTTTTAATGTCTAGATTTTCTTCATCACACCTGACTCATTTGATGTCATCTCTCACTACCTGGAAAGGCTAGCACGTAGGTTGCCATGCAGCCTACTACAAGAGTTTATGTGTAAAAAACAAGGATTGCAATGAATCAATCAATAGTTAACAGAGCAACAAAAAGCAATGCGTGATGTAAACAAGAAAAGTCTTTAAAAAGTGAGGAGCTGAGGTTTCTGAGAAAGTAAAATCATTCCTCGATATTAACACTTTGTGGAAATAAAGTGAGTAATTTTTGAATTAAGAATGATTCACGTTTCAAGATGACAGGAATTCCTTTCGTCTTATGTACTCATGGTTAAATCATCAATTGAATGATATCATTTACTTCTCCTTGTAGTATTTTAAAGTTTGCTATTAATGTCCTGATTTTCTTCTTTATCACACCTGATTCATTTATTGTCAGCTCTCGCTTCCTGGAAAGGCTAACAGGTAGGTTGCCATACAGCCTACCACAAGAGTCCACCGTACACCGTTCTGAATGATGTAGCTACATGATTCATCTCTGTACAATAGTGTTCCATTGACAATTTCTGATTTGTAATTTGATTTTTTTCACATTTTTGTATGTTGGCCTTGGAATACCCTTACATAAATTGATAGAATCTATGTAGTTCATTGCATTGAGCAGTTGTTTTAATGTTCCAAGTACATTGTCAATGTGTAGTCAAATTGTGGTCTCTCTATATGATGCAGTAATTGACATGGATTGGCTGATTTCAAGCTGCCTTGCAGGCAGCGTTCGAAATTCTGGTTGTCCGGGACAACCAAATCTAGTGCCGGACAACCTAAATTAATGCTGTGGTTGTACGGCGGACAACCATAATTTTTCAAAGTCAAATAAACATACTTTTAGCATGTCTATTTCAAAACTGGAAAATTGTAAAATTGTTGAGCATTTTCTTCAATTCCCTGATCGCTGTAAAAAATATGACTTTTTATCAATTTGCTGTTGAAAAAAAAAATAGAAGTAGGTGTCTCGTAGTTGCAGGCTGTGCGCTTGGGAGACATTTTTTTTCTTGTCAGCTTTGAAAAGCTACGTCAAAACAAATTTGGGGTACCTTTTTGAGTCAGGCGCCGCGCCTGATGACGGACAACCAAATTTCTGACGGACAACAGAAAATTACAACCTGGTTGTCCGTCGGACAACCATGTTTTTTTCCTTAATTCGAACGCTGCTTGCAGGGTACATGCCATTAATTTTATCCCTTTTATATTTTGTCAATGTTATGGTAGATATATTTGGCCTGATATGCCAATCTCAAAGTGATTCGTGTTGAAGTTGAAGTCATTCTTGCTCTACTGCCATGCAGGTTTCAAGGATGACATCATTGCCAGTGGTGGCGGAAGGTTAAAATTTTAGGGGGACTGCCTTTTTTTTTTTTTTTTTTTGAGCAAAAATGGTCTGAGGAAAATTGTGATATTTTGTAATGCACGCGATAAAATCTAAAAAAATCTTGAAATTTGCGCAAAAATTACACATTTTTACTTTTTTTTTTTTGATTTTTCACATTTAAACTATCAAAACAAAGGGAAAATTTTAATTTCCTTTCCTTTCCCCCTTCATGAAGTTTAGGCCCCCGTAACCCCACCCACCCGACCCCGCTTCCGCCGCCTATGATCATTGCCATCATCTAAACTTAAGTTATTCATCATCTTGCATATTCCATCTAATGCTGATATTGTTTATTGTTTAATAGTCCTTGTGGTTTAAATTAAAATTGGGTCATATTTTTCTGACTTCAGTTTTTGCACATGTAAATGAACACACGTAGCATTGCCTTTATGATGCTGAATGTTGTGTTTAACGTCTTGATGTTTAGAATTGTCTTTCAATCAATGAGCTCATAGAAGTGGATTTGTTTTCAGAAGTGTATTCCTATCACCAGATATGAAAGATGTCTTGATGGTGTCCAGAATGTTGTTTACAGGAATGTTATGTTTAAAGATAATTTCACAGAGAGGTGTATAAAAATGGCAAAGCATAATGTGATGTAAATGAACAGACGTACCATTTATTCTACATAAATTCTCATAATCAGATATCTGTTTTAATTTTGTATTGAATTCATCTACCAGTCCACGAGTTGACAATAACATTGATTTACAAATTTTCAAATCAAGTGACTGTAATCAGCAACATGTTAAGAAATGCCTCCTGTTACTGTCTTGAAGCATGTTGTAACATTCCTTAACCTGACCTACATAGACATGTTGACATTGATGTAAACTGGTATATTGTCCGGTTTCCTGTATATATCCCCGTTGTTAGGTTCATTTTAACGTCAAGATAATTCACAGATTTCAAATTTGTTTGCCTAGTTATCTTCAAATTAAGTGATTTGAATATACTAATAATTTGCTTCAGTTTTCTATCAGCTTGGCCTCCGGAATTGTTCCTTAATACTGCCAATCTGTCATCTCGCTTATTCAATACGAACAGCCCTACTAACTCACACACTAGTGTTCCATATTGGCCATTTCTGATTTGTAATTTGATTATTTTATACAACTCTTTCGTATTTTGTCAATGTTATGGTAGATATATTTGGCCTGATATGCCAATCTCGAAGTGATGCGTGTTGAAGTTTAAGCCATTCCTGCTCTACTGCCATGCAGGTATCAAGGATGACATTATCGCCATCATCTAAACTTAAGTTATTCATCATCTTACAAATATAGCTCTAGCTGCTTTGATTGCCGCTCAATCATCGTCGGTCATTAAATTATTTACAATTGCTTGTGGACACCTATCTTTTATCCTTTAAAACAAAAATTTCAAGAGCCTCAGCAGATTCCAATGATGATATACAAAACGATGTGGTATCCCCTACCAAACTGATCATGTACCATTATTGTTTTCAATTTGTAGCGGTAAAAATTAGGCATCTGCTTGTTCCCTTGTCATTATGGCAAGCATGAAATCATTATGAATCATTATCACACATCTTCGGTCATAAAGTATTTACAATTGCTTGTGGACACCTATCTTTTACCCTTTGAAACAAAATTTTTAGAGCCTCAGCAGATTCAGATGATGATATACAAAACAATGTGGTATCCCCTACCAAATTGACCTTGTACCGTTATTGTTATCAACTTGTAGCGGTAAGAATTAGTTTTGTGGGTTGAGTCTATACAAACGATGGTGATGGAGAATTCTGTAAAGACATCTGCCTGTCCCCCTTGTCATTATGGCAAGCATGAAATCATTTTGTTGTAAACCAGGTGATAATGATATGTTTAATAGTCTTTGTGGTTTATAGATTAAAATTGGGTCATATTTTTCTGACTTCAATTTTTAATGATCAGACGTACCATTGTCTTTATGATGCTGAAATGTAGTGTTTAACATCTTCTTGATGTTTAGAATTGTCTTTCATCAATGAGCTCATCGAAATGAATTTTTTCAAAAGTGTATTTCTATCGTCGCGAAATATGAAAGATGTCTGGATGGTGTCCAGAATGTTGTTTACAGGAATTTTAAAAGATAATTTCACATAGAGGTGTATAAAAATGGCAAAGCATAATGTAATTTTCCACAATGTTCAAATAAAAGCCTTAATGCGGTATAATATGGAATATGGACTGGGCTATGGGTTTCTTTGTGTAATACCAACCTGGCCAGTCTTCTACATATGAAGCCACAATTGTCTCCAAATATTGAATCATGGGTGTGTTATTCAGCATTTCTTGAAATTAATTCTTGTAATCAGATTTTTGTTTTAATTTTGTAATGAACTCATCTACCAGTCCACACGTTGACAATGACATAGATTCCAATAGACGTCCTGGATTATCATATACTGTACAAGTGGTATTTTCGCGCTACATTTATTTCCGCGCTTTTCGCGCAAAATGAGATTAGCACGAAAATATATGTACCGCGAATATTAATGTGGATTTGTTGCAAATGGAATTCTATACTCGGAAAATTTTCATATGCGCGAAAATAAAAACGCGCGAAATTGTCCAAAATAGGCTGAGCGCGAAAATTACTGAGCGCGGAAATATTGGCGTTTACAGTACTGCACATGATTTTTCTTGCCTATTCCAGATGAGCACTATTATTTACCAAATCCGGAGGCAAAAACTGATATGCTGTCAGTGTATGCTATGATGCAGCCGTAATCATAATCTCCTATATACCCTCGACACTTACACCTCCAATTATAGTTACTCCCACCTATACATGCAGGTTGTTTTCAAGTTTTGTCTGTGTACTGCATGTACATCAGGGGGTATGACAGTGTTGCCTTGTCAGAATGACGACGTCTCCAAATCATGAAAATCAGGGCAAGACGTCGCATTGTCACCCTGTAAATTTCCATATTCCCAGACTTAAAGACGGCAGGGTAATGTAAAGTGACAATGGGAAGGACGTCTTCAAGTAAGTTGTATAAGCAGATGTATTCAAGGTCTTTACATCTCTTGAATTTTCTTGATATCTAACTGCAAACCAAGAAATGTAGTCGCTAGCAGTATTTCACAACGAAAAAGCTTTGGCTTTGGAGGAAGATCCTTGTTAACAATTTTGAACAGATAGAGATATATAAATATGGCAAAGCATAATGTGATCTTCCACCATGTTCAAGGAAACATGAAAAGGGCATTGGTGTGATATAATTGTGGGTGGAATGTAAGACTGCACTATGGGAAATTTCTTAGCATAATACCACCCTGACCAGTCTGCTACATAAAGGGCCTGCCTCAATTGTCTCCAAATATTGTATTATGGGCATGTTATTCAGCATTTCTTGAAATGAATTCTTGTAATCAGATATTTGTTTAAATTTTGTAATGAATTCATCTACCAGCCCAAAGGTTGACAATGAAAAAATAAAACAATGTCCATTCAAAGGAATAATCTCGCCAAATGTGACAGTTACTTTGGCACATTGGTTTCCTGTGAATTGCAAATTATTGTGACCAAATGGTTGTCGCAAAAAAGTGAAACTGACCAGAGTGACGTATACTCTCAATATAATTACCTTCATCTGCTTCCATATTTTCTAGTATTCGCCCCACATGTTGGACCGTTCTAACTGCCCTTGGGCATTGATAAACGTCTGTAGATATTTTTGGGTCATGGCCCATGTGTTTATAGAAGAGGTTGACTTCTTCAATGGTGTGAACCTCTTCTACTTCTGCAAAATCCGTCCCTTTTTTTCCCCATGATTTTAGTTGCTGTCAAGAGTTAGGTTTGCAAACCAGGGTTTTGTTGTACATCAAAAGATATAATGCATAATTCAAAAAAAGAAAGAAGTTGTGGTTATATCATTGGGATCAACAATATGGATCATGGGTTCTTAAAGGTATGTATAAATTTAACCTTTTTTTCATGTCGGAATGAAAGATCATCACATTGATTGATTGATTGATTGATTTTATTTGGTTCAAATTCAACATGACAATGTACAAATGTAAAGATAAAAACACAGATTAAATGATACATGATACATATTTGATTTAAAATCATAAATATAACTGATTGAATAAAAACCAGGATAACTCATTAAGCAATAATTCAGGCTTATTTCCAATGAGGTCCGAGGAGTTGCAAAAGAGGCGAACACAAGCAGGATTTAAACAAAGACATAATTAAACAAACACATTAAAAATACACCAGACCATTTAAACTTGAACCTCATTGGATCAAGTATTTGAGAGGTACAAATATTATTGATAAGCTTCAGACCTCCTTTATTGCACTAATAACATATATAGAATGTTGCAGTAGAACAAATATTTCATACATGCAAGTAGCACACATATTGTTGTTATGGAGAAGTCCAGAATGAATGGTGGTGGCCACAGACCTTGCAGGTAAAGCGAGCTGCGCCGCCCACTCCTCTCTTCTTTGTTGCTGGATAATGAGTGATCCCTGGCTATGACAATTTCTGCATGCAGCCACTGCAGCTAGACCTGCCTGCAAGGCATCATGGCTGATGATGGAGTAACAGTTGATGGGTTGATTCATGTCCACACTGGGAGTATAGGCGCATCATGTAACTAAAAGGAAAACACAGATTTACCAAGCATTTTTTTACCATGCACGTACTTGTCACTTGTCTCTCCTTCCCATGCCTTTGATGTATATGAAATTGTTCCTTAAGTTGTAAATGCAATTAGGAATTTAATAGCGTGATGATGTTTTTATGATGACCAAGTCATTGCTCTCATAATAAGACTGCTTGTCTCTAAATACCTCAAAACAATTAATTATCACACTTAACTGGTCTCCAAATGACTATTTAAAATTTAAAAGACATCAACATATTTGTTTTAACAATCTCTCTGTCTGGCCAGGTAATTAAACATCCCAATCTGGTATCAATCCATTAATTAAATACAGTATTCTGTTACAGTAGATATATGAATGTTAAATCTGTATCATGTAATGGCAAATTTAAATGAAAATGAAATAAAATTAGAATAAATTCTTCAAATTGACCTGGAACATTCCTGTGCGATGTTAGAACATGAATGAATAAGAAATGAAAAATTTTGAAAAGTGTAGAAAATTTGGTATACCGATGTAGAATTTCACCTTCCAATCATCATTTCTTATGGAACTTTTACATAAGTTTTGATTATCCAGTTTCTCTTTCCCTTGTCACTTGGCTTATCACAACCTTCACCCTTCAATCTTGGTGGTAATTTTATCTGGCTTCTCTTCTTCTTTGTCTGTCTGCAATCTTGTATCTTTCATCCCCTAGCTTGCCTTCTTTTCTGTTGATTTGATAACTTTAGTTGTATCTGAAGAATCCACGACCACGTTTGGATTGTTGAGTGGCCTATCACTTAGAAAATCATCAAGTTGATCAAATTGGGGGCAATTTTGAAGGACGTTGTCCCTCCCATTGCCTGAAGTTTTTTTAATTTTGACAGCTTCGTTGTATACTTAGTGTGTAGATTTTCAAAGCTTAAGCCTTATTTTTTAAAATTTGGAAACTATTAGGAAGACTTGTTGTCTGGATTTTCTCAAAACAGTCAATCATTTTGACAAATGGAATATATTTTCTGTAATTAGATTTACAATCAGTCAGGGCCACTCGTTCAATTCAGCGTGTACGCTTCTTTGAGCGATCACGCTCAATGCAGCGTTGCATTCACGCTCGATGAGGAGAGATGTCAAAATTGGTCAACGTTTCGCTTCACTACACCGTGTCACTCAAAGCTACACTGAATATTTTTCGTTCCTTGTAAATGTCTCCAGATTTTTAAAGTTTTGACCGGGTCATAAAAAAATTCACCGGGGAATTCATTTGTGGCAACGGCAAAAGCATTGTTGTACGTCGCAAGTACGCCATATTAAGCGTGGCCGCTGAATTGAGCGATGCCAACGTTACTGTCAATTCATAATATCATGGGCGATTAAACGTAGGAGCAAAATGATTGATTAAGAGTTGCCTTAATTGCTATCAACAAAATTGTGCAAATTTTACAAAAAATCAATAATGTTAAAAAACCTTCTAAAATTTTCATTCTGGATTAGTCGCACTTGTATCATACAATACTAAGATTTGACGAATGTCAGTATAAATGACATTTTTTTTAAAATAACTTTCGATACCCATAGTTACTAAATTCGTCTGTATAACCATTTCCACATTAATAGATAGATAGAATAAAGCACTCCGTCTCCTCAGAATTGAAGAACCTCTGAAAGCTGGTATTGTTCCACTGGAGCACAGGAAGAATGTTGTCTCATTTTTGAGTGTTCTACCGACACATTTTACTGCAACCATCCATTGAGGTTTTTCAGTTTTGATATGACCGTCTTTCGCACGTATTCGAACAGGAGAAAAACAACCAAAATCATAACGAAAAATACCCTTATTATTGTTCATTCCAACATGATAAAGATACATGCTATTCAACCTTGATGCTCAATTCAATAATCTAATTGGAAAAGGGTTCTTTCTTCATTCACAGTGTTGTACTGGTAGGTACATGTTTTCCACTTTTCACTAAATATACAACAATATGTTGAGTTGAAGTCTAAAATTACCATTTTTTTATTTTTCCTACACAATTAATGTTTAACACATTTCTACAATCATACATTTCTTATCCAAAGAATCTCCAATTTGATTTTTGTCACGACTATCTTTGAAACGTATACGTATAATAACGAAAATACAAGCAAAACGTTAACGGCTGCTATTCATTTCTTTGTTCATACAATGTTAACATTCTATCCACCCTTGATCATGTTGATACTCAATTCTATGCTATAATTAAAAAAAGAAGTTTCTTCTATCTTGACAACGTTATTGTACTTAAATTCACAGTACATTTTCCACGTTGTATCTTGGTATCCATACAATTTCCCTTGCCCTATGTTGAAAGTCTGAAAATACCCACCCATTGATGTCCCTCATTATACATACTTGATTCAAATTCTGTTTGATTTTAGCCTTGAATAACAGTAATTACATTATAAGTTTGATGTACATAAATGAGACGAGGCAAGGGTCCCGAAGTCAAAGTATATATGGAACTCTTTCACAAATGCCCTATTACTATAGATGTTTCCAGACTGATCTATTTGACGCGCACATCAGTTGCCATGCAAAATAGTTGTCAAGTTGTGGGGGTGTAACAGTTATTATAGTATGATAGAGCAAGGTTACGTTTAGTTTAGGAAGCTGTTCGACATAAGGTGCGCATACCGGGATACCCCCGCACACATTTACTACATTTTTAAAGTTCTTTGAAGCCACACAGGCAATTTTGTTGTGTAGGGAATGAACGTAAATAACAAATAGCGATAAATGTCATGCATCATAACAAAAATTTCACAAGACAACTAGAGAATACCAGAGGAACCGGTGATGTTGCTTATTGCAGCGGGCACGCTCTATCCAGCAATACAGGCACTCGCCCAATCGAGCGTACCGCTGCATGCAGCAGTACGCTCGATCGGGCGAGTGGCCCCGACTGCAATCACTTACCCAGGATCCCATCTGTTTTGTCTGCCTTTTGCGCACACACTTTGAGCATCCCACAATTTTTGCATCTTGTGGTCTGTTCATCTGAGTCAACCTCTTTAAAAATATGCTCCAAATCACTGTTATCTTCTGGTGATAATGAATCAATTTCTTTTCCTTGTAGTATTTTAAGTTTGCTTTTAAAGTCCTGATTTTCTTCTTTATCATTAGTTGAAGTGGTTGACAGTTTCTCCCTTAAGGTTTTCAATGACCGTAGATTGCATTGCTAAGGTATCTTTCAATGAATTGTTTTCTTCCTTCAATTTATCACATTCCTGCTCTTGTTTAGATAAGCGTTGTTTCATGTTCTTAAAAGCTTTGGAGATATTGGAACAATCTTGACAGAACCAGACTGCCTTTCTTCCGTTGGTACTGATCCCAACACAAAATTGCGGATGAAATTCAGGTTTGCAAAGGCTATAAGCAATAGGTTTTCCTTTAGACTATTTAATCTCACATGAGTTAACACATGGAACTTGCAGAGCTGATACTTCGGATTGCTTCAAAGGTGACACGGCCGAAAGTCTCTCAGTGAAAGTTGATGGGGTCGACTCTTGAGCTGCTAATACAAACTTACGGGATTTAGCATAGTTGATCAGATCCTTTTCAATTAGCAAGCTAGCGTTTGCAATCGCATCAGGATTTTGATCCATTGGAAGTAGAGAAGCAAGAGTTCCTTGAACATTACATCTAGTTGCCTTTGGATCAATCGAATTAAGTTCCTGCAAGTTCTTGGCATCCAATGATTTTTCATGAGTTAACTTGATAACTTTCGAAGCATCCTCAATCGAAATAATTTTTGAAACCTTTCCAGAATCCTTAATTTCCTTTTGTTGCTCCTTCTTGGGGATAGAGAGCGGAATAGGTCTAACTTTTGATCTTACCGCAGGTTGACCAAAGCACACAACGTTACATTCATTGCAAAGCATTAAGTCACCATTTCTCAGTTCGACAGTTTTCTTTGGTTGTTGACAATCCTCATAACGCATCTTGAAGATTTAAGATAAAGAATTATCCACAAGTATTTAAAACAAGTAAAAATCTGGAAAATGGCACATATAATCCGTAATTAAAATATAACAGAATCCACTGTACATGTAAAAGTCACTATCTAGCATAGAATACAAAGCATAAATATATCCATAAATATTGATTACACGGTTGAGTAATTCCTGGAGCTCAAAAGCGACACATCTTCTTTGATAAATAAGGGCACACCTGACTCGTTTGATGTCATCTCTCACTTCCTAGAAAGGCTGGCACGTAGGTGCCATACAGCCTACTACAAGGGTCGCATCATACACCGTTCTGAATGATGTACCCTTACGAAAATGGCATGCATTTTTACATGCATGTTGCATGCTTAAAAACTAGCATGTTGCATGCTAAAAATGAGCATGTGGCACGCTAGAAAATAGCATGCAACATGCTATTTTCATGCCAGAACATGCAGGAATTTGGAACATTACATGCATAAAACATGTATGCAACATACATGCTGCATGCATGTTTATCCAAATAGCATGCATATACCACAACATGCATGTAAAATGCATGTGAGCTGTGAACATGCAGTAATTTGGAGCATTACATGCATAAAACATGCATGTGAGAAGTGACATGCATGCAAGCGTTTTGTGGTTACATGCATTGTACATGAGCTGCACGTATGTCACAAACACTGCATGCATGTACACTGGAAAATGTTCTCTATACATTTGCGTACATTGATATCAAAATATAATGGCCAGTGTTGTACGTATCTGCCCGCCAGGCTGTTAAGTCTGAGTCTGAATGTAGGCCTTTATTGTACCAATTTACCCGCCCGACTTGCTAGGGTTGAAATAATTAAATACAGGCATCCTTGATTATGGCCTGTCATTCACTACAGTAGCACTCGTTTACAAAAACTCTGTACTGATCAGTATAGCAAGTAGTATGCTAATCCCCATGAGCTATGTGTCTCAGAAAATTTCCTCTTCCTCAGGAGCAAATTGTGTCCTCCTCCTTTGTGCCTGACGCCAACCATTTACAAATGACGTACAAAAAAGAAAGATCTCACCTGTAATACGACATATCCAAAGCTTGACAGTTTAGGATGTCAGCCTATAACTGCAAGTGGTAGAAGCCCACGGTGACACTGTCAATTAATGTGCATTGTCAGTCCCAGATCACTATATGCTTGGTTGAAGTTAAGCTTAACTCCAAACTGCTGAATTCGGAAGACTTGTTATGTGGTGCTAGAAGCTTAAGATTTTATGTTGCAAATCTTGTCTAAATTCACTCAAAAATTATGAGCCACACTGGTTTAACTTAAAAAGGCTATGAACTAGCAAAATACAACAGAAACTTTTAATTAAATGTTGAAAAAATGATGAAAAAATTTAAAAAGTCAGGAGCTCAATAAACCATGTCTGTGCTCGACTGACTCTACAGCTAACAAGCAAAATAAAATGCATGATACAAACCAGTAAATTTTGCATGCTGTGCAGTGACACATGCATGCAGATTTATGCATGCATGCAAATGAAATGATTATGCTAAAATATTCAGGCAAATTTATACATGCATGTGAAAAATGGTAAACATGCATGTGCTGTTTATGCATGCATATAATTTTGCATGCTTTCAAATTTTGACATGCATGTGGTATGATGCATGCAACAAATGACATGCATGCACATCAGCTGCATACATGCAGAATTGAAGAACATGCATGCACATGCACAAAATATGCATGCACATGCATAAAACATGCATGCGCATGCATGTTTTAATGCATGCATTTTCGTAAGGGTAGTTACATGATTAATTTCTGTACACTAGTGTTCCATTGACAATTTCTGATTTGTAATTCATATTTTTGTACGTTGGCTCTGGAACACCCTTACATAAATTGATAAAATCTATGTAATTTATTGCGTCGAGCAGTTCTTTTAAACACCAAGCTGCCTAATTTTGGGTAGGTAAAGTTTGTTGACCTTTTGCTGTTTAAAATAGGCCGAATTCATAAAAGTAGCAATTGCTGGCAAGAAAAAGACGTTAAGAAAAAGCAATAGCTAGACTAGAAAAAGATTTAGCCTTAGCAATTGCTTAAAAACATATTCACGACCTTCAGCTTGGACTAATACCTTTTTCTTGTCTGGGATCGACCCAGACAAGAAAAAGCTACCAAACAAACAATAGACAGGCTAGCTTTTGCTTACATGAAGTTAGCTTTTGCTTTGTTTACCGCGTGATAGTTTTCAGACACAAATGTTACAGCAAGTCACTCCTCATTTTCGGTATCAATTTGTCGTAGTTTTAAACAAATAGCATGATTTATATAATCTATAGTAACGCAACACTAGTATACCTCAATGTTTTTTCTTACGCTGCACAAATATAGCAGAAACCATGAATGTATACCAGTGCTAAGCTCCTCGTATAGGATCTTAGTAAAATGCAAGTAATTGCTACATGTTGTAAGCAAAAGGTCAGCTTTTTGAATACAAATGTAAGCAATTACTAACCAGACGAGCAATTGCTTGGAAGGGATTAGAAATAGCTTTTGCGGCCTTGAGAGAGCTTTTTCTTGCAAGTCAATGCTAGCTTTTAAGAATAGAAATTCAAGAAAATGCTATAGAAATAGCAATTGCTACTTTTATGAATTCGGCCTATTAACTTTTAATAATTTGAACTATAGTTGCTTATTACAAAATAGAATTAAAAATTGTATTATCGTATCAAATTAGAATACCGGAAAGTCCAAAAATCAATGAGATTATTATTTTATAATTAAATGTTTTTAAAAACTTAATAATTGGAAAACAATTCAGCAATTTACAAATGGCAGCTATCCATGAAAATTAGTAGTAGCAATAGCTTGGCGCAGTAAGTATTAATGTTCCAAGTTTATTGCCAATGGGTAGTCCAATTGTGGTCTCTCTATTTGAAGCAGTAATTGACATGGATTGGCTGATTTCAAGCTGCCTTGCTGGGTACATGCCATTAATTTTATCTCTTTTATATTTTGTCAATGTTATGGTAGATATATTTGGCCTGATATGCCAACCTCAAGGTGATTCGTGGTGAAGTTTAAGCCATTCCTGCTCTACTGCCATGCAGGTATCAAGGATGACATCATTGCCATCATCTAAACTTAAGTTATTCATCATCTTGCATCTAATGCTGATATTGTCTTAAATTGAATTCCCTTGTATTAAGCTGTAACTTTGTGTCTCAACGGAAGTTGTTATCTCGGTATATTATCTAAGCTTTCGCAAAATGCTTCATCAGAGTGAGTTGAATTAACAACAATATAAACAAAATAATTAACAGAAAATTACTACAAATAACTTACACAAAAATTAAAGACGAATGGTTAATTATTAAGACTACAAAAGTAATTACCAAAAATTCATTCTTAAAGTCAAAATGAACATGAAAACCAATCAAACATACCGTATGGCGATGGAGTTGTTTACAACTATGATGAGCGGATATCAGTTTGTTTATGTGTAAAGAACAAGGACTGCAATATATCAATCAATAGTTAACAGAGCAATTAAAACAATCAGTAAACGGCAATAAAAAGCAATGCTTTATGTAAACGGCAATAAAAAGCAATGCGTGATGTAAACAAGAAAAGTCTTTAAAAAGCGAGGAGCTGAGGTTTTTAAGAAAGTAAAATCATTCTTCGATATTAATACCTTGTGAAAGTAAAGTGCATAATTTTTGAATCCAGAATGATCCACATTTCAAGATAACTTAATTTCCCTTATATATATAGGCCTATATATATTATATGAGAAGGTTCCAGATCTGTCCTGATTTCATATACCCCGATTTCATATACGCTGCAAAATATAGCTCTAGCTGCTTTGATTCCTGCACAATGATCCTCGATCATTAAAGTATTTACAATTGCTTGTGGACACCCATCTTTTATCCTATGAAACAAAATTTGAAGAACCTCAGCAGATTCAGATGATGATATACAAAACGATGTGGTATCCCCTACCAAACTGATCTTGTACCATTATTGTTATCAATTTGTAGCGGTAAGAATTAGTTTTGTGGGTTGAGTCTATACAACTGATGGTGTTGGAAAATTCTGTAAAGACATCTGCTTGTTCCCTTGTCATTATGGCAAGCATGAAATCATTTTGTTGTAAACCAGGTGATAATTATATGTTTAATAGTCCTCTTGGTTTATAGATTGGGTCATATTTTTCTGACTTTAATTTTTGCACATGTAAGCGAACAGATGTAGCATTGTCTTTATGATGCTGAAATGTAGTGTTTAACGTTTTCTTGATGTTTAGAATTGTCTTTCAATCAATGAGCCCATAGAAATGGATTTTTTCAGAAGTGTATTTCTATCATCATGAGATATGAAAGATGTCCGAATGGTGTCCAGAATGTTCTTTACAGGAATGTTTAAAGATGATTTCACAGAGAGGTGTATAAAAATGGCAAAGCATAATGTGATCTTCCACAATGTTCAAATAAACATGAAAAGGGTCTTGGTGTGATATAATTGTGAGTGGAATGTGAGACTGGACTATGGGTTTCTTTGTGTAATACCACCCTGTCCAGTCTACTTCATATGGAGCCACAATTGTCTCCAAATATTGTATTATGGGCATGTTATTCAGCATTTCTTGAAATAAATTCTTCTAATCAGATATTTGTTTTAATTTTATATTGAACTCATCTACCAGCCTACAAGTTGACAATGACATAGATTCCAATAGACGTCCTGGATTATCATATGCACATGATTTTGCTTGCCTATTCCAGACGTGTGCACTAATATTTACCAAATACGGAGGCAAAAATTGATATGCTGTCAGTGTATGCTCTGATGCAGCCGTAATCATAATATCCTATACCCTGGACATGTACACCTCCAATTATAGTTACTCCCACCTATGCATGCGGTTGGTTTTTTGTCTGTGTACTGCAGGTACATCAGGGGTATGACAGTGTAATTATGAAAATCAGTGCAAGACGTCACATTGTCACCCTGTAAATTTCCATATTCCCAGACTTAAAGATGGCAGGGTAATGTAAAGTGACAATGGGAAGGACACCTTCAAGTAAGTTGTTTAAGCAGATGTATTCAAAATCTTTGTATCTCTTGATTTTTTTGTAGGTTTATCATTGTTTAAATACACTGAAATGTGAACACATTTAAGTCTTTAAATGAATTAATCGATTTTATTGTTTATCAAAGAAATTAGAAGTAGAAAAATCAATAAGTAAGGAAATTTAAAAGATTAAAGATGGCAGGATAATGTAAAGTGACAAGGGGAAGACGTCTTCAAGTAAGTTGTATAAGTAGATGTATTCAAGATCTTTGCATCTCTTGAATTTTCTCACTATCTGCCTGCAAATCTTCTTCCACCCAAGAAATGTAGCTGCTAGCAGTATTTCACAATGAAAAAGCTTTGGCTTTGGAGGAAGATCCTTGTTAGCAATTTTGAACAGATAGAGATATATAAATATGGCAAAGCATAATGTGATCTTCCACCATGTTCAAGTTAACATAAAAAGGGCCTTGGTGTGATATAATTGTGGATGGAATGTAAGACTGCACTATGGGTTTCTTAGCATAATACCACCCTGACCTAGTCCAGTCAAATTGCATCTAATGGTCAAAATAATGAGAACAGAAATGAAACTTCCACTATGCATTTTCTGAAGGTGTCAGAATTAATATACAAAAAAGTTTACCAAAATCAACCCTTGGGAAACATTGAAAAAGTCGATTTTTCAAAATGGCCGCCAAATGCACCTAAAATATGCCTCAACCATTCTGGAAAAATGCATTTGTCAAAAACACATATGCAAATTTGCAATAATTTAGTAAATATCATAGCTGTGATCATATTATCATGCTTACATTATTCACTTCTGGTATATTTTACAAAATGGCCACCAATATGGCTGCAAAAAGCAACTATTGTTACAGTATGTAATTTGTCAATATCCTCTACAGCAAAATATACAGCGTGTCTATTTGATGCATCTTAAATAGATCCTCACTGTATTTTACTGTTTGTATAGATACTTTGTCATGATTCAAAATGGGTGCCAATCATCCAGTCTTTAACTTTAATTATTAAAAGCGGGATTGAAAGATAAAGTACATGAAATTATTATAGTATCATAGGCCCTATCGTGATCTTAAGACATGTTATTAATTGAGTTTATAGTAGAATTAGGTCTGTTTCATCTTTCAAAGCCATCCTTCATCGATATTTTGAAATAAAATCAGGTTTTCATTGCTCTATATATGGCGTTATATT
>JXSR01S074186.1:84565-95941 GCA_000969725.1 Ophiothrix spiculata | reverse complement strand
CGTTGCATTAATCAAAGACTCATTGCTAAGAGGGCGACATAATGAAATATACATAGGCAATCTATGGTATTGCGCGTTGGCGTGAACCGTTACGATGAACGTGAGTTTAAAATGCTCACGTTTGTGTACCCCGTCCCGTGAAACGTGGTAATCGCAAACTCTCTATTGACCATGCGGTAACGATATAACGTTGTTTGATTTTAGTGAAATCAAAATTATTATCTAGTGCTATCAAAACATGTTTTACTTTTTATAAAACCTAGAGGATGCGACAATGCATTGCTGAGACACTTAGCATCATACCAAAATATTTACGATAAAATTCCCTTTGTAATATCGGTTTTCACATTTTCTTAAAGCTCCGATTTTGGTGAAACAAAGACCATTTAAAAGCTAAAATAGCCCTCTACATGATTATTTATAAGTCCAAAATGGCTGAATTCAACCTATTTAAGGTAGTCCATTACCTTAGAGGAATATACTGCCTGCCCATGACAGAAGGAAGTATGGGACAAAATTTTCAAAATGTGTTTTTTGGCATAAATAACAAATATCTTGATATTAAATACAAATTTACCATGGTTAGATGGTCAGAAGTTGAAAAAATTACAACTTGAAAACTTACTTCCTTCATTTTGTACACGCTTTGAATATGGGATTTTATGAGAACCCATAACAAAAGGAAGTATGGGACATGCTTAATAAGTAATTATTGATTGATTTAAGAGGATTATAACTTAATTGATCAAACAGTGTTACTAATATAATAGAATATATTAAACTACAGAATATAAACAGCAAAAAGGTTTGACAATTTGAAAGAAAGTTCTCAAAAAGACACAAAATATGTCCCATACTTCCTTCTGTCATGGGGCGGCAGTATAGCACTTGTATTTAAACTCTAACCAGACTATATATCGCCACCCTTTGGAAAGACTTTACGCTTTACATTAATGTAAAATGTCTAGCACGAGTACTTGAAGACATCAAAGTCGATGTCATGTGACCAATGTTTCTCATATTACTAAATCGAAGGCTCGATTTGACCTTTTTATCTTTTAGGTCCAAACTCATCTCATTATTTAGATGGCGCGGGAATAGGCATGCTATGCAATTTACCCAAAAGCGTTGATTTTGCTACAACAAACTTACTTAAATAATCGATACAGAATTTTATACAGATTTAGGTCTCTGTTTGTTATTACGGACTGGTTGGTTGTTGATTCTGTGATACGATATTAATCCTCCAAGGTACTTAATAGATAAGAGAGATGGTCTCTGGAAGGCGTAATTATAGCACCAATACAGCTTGAGTAAAAATGAAGTTGACCCAAATTAGTAACTGTATATAACAATAGAATGATAGATGGTAGAATGGTAGAAACAATGTGAGGCGGGTGGTAAACAACACATATGTATAAAGATATTCCGGCAACACTAGGACAGGGAACGTTTATCCACAGAACTTCAAGTTTTTTTGGAATGTTAACATGCTTAACCATAGATGACAAAATGTGGTCCCGAACAAATAGGATCACGCCACCATCTCTCCTATTTGGTCTATCATTTCGGTAGCATTGGTACCCAGGATTTGTTAAGAGATTAATTGATGACAATTTAATTTCCTTTTTTAAATTCATTTGATTGGTAATTGATACGTGTATCATAATATGTATAATAATAATAATAAAGCGTTCTTATAACGAGCAAAAATCATCCTGAAGGATCTCGAAGCGCGTGAAAACAGGGACAATGAACAAAGACAAACACGACGAAAAACTAAGAAACGGGAAATACCTGACGGAAGAGATGGGTTTTTAACTCAGATTTGAATTGACTGAGAGAGGATATGTTACGGATGTTGTTTGGGAGTGAATTCCAAACAGTGGGGCATTGAAATCTAAATGAACGCTCACCGGCAGATTTGAGATCTGAGTTTGGTATCTTGAGAATCCTTTGAGAGCCGGAACGTAAAGTGCGGGGTGGATTATAGATGTGTAAAACAAATGAAAGGTAGGCTGGAAGGTTGCCTTCAAAGTGATGGAAAGCTAGGACACATAATTTGAACTTAATGCGAAGATCAATAGGTAGCCAATGAAGTTATTTGAGGATGGGAGTAACATGGTCATATTTTCTCTTTTTGGCGATGAGACGCGCAGCGCTATTTTGAATGCGTTGAAGCCGGTTGATTTGATCAGAGGTGATACCAGATAAGGCAGAATTACAAAAATCAATATGCGAGGTGATGAGAGAGTTGACCATACAAGATGTTGCCCTTTCAGACAAGTAAGGGCGAATTGTGCCGATACGTCTCAACGAAAAGAACAAAGATCTACAATGGTCAATAATGTGATCAGACATACATAATGTCTGGTCAAGCCTCACACCAAGGTACTTAACTGAATCCTGAAAAGGAATGTTCGAATTTAAAATCTGAATAGTATCGCAATCAACTTTGTTGATACGGAATTTGGTGCCAACAGTAAGGACTTCCGTCTTATCAGAGTTTAACATAAGCTTGTTACTATCCATCTAACAAAGAATATCAGTAATACAGTTTTGAATACATAATTTAGTCGAATCAAAATCGCTAGGTGAGCTACATTGAGATAACATGGATATTATTAAACACAGAGATCCTTTCATTGTCAGTACTATATATTGGTACAGGGATTGCAGTACTGTGACATCTTAAAAGGTTTTGAAGCTGTCACATACCCCCGGAGACCATTCTACGTTCAACACAACCCTATCTTTGTAAATTGAGGGGCGTTGAAGAATCATTTTGTGCTTTGCTTCAAAGCATTCTCAGTTAAGCATGACAAAGACATTTAACAACCTGCTCGTCACTCTACTACAATTAGACATTCCATATGACCACTTAACTTGAGTAGAAATGTGACCTTGAACGAGGCTGGTCAAATCAAATTGGACCTAAAAATCACATGTTACCCATTTTTGTTGTTGCCCTCTTACCAGTACATGAGAAAATTGATCACATTCAGAGTTCCAATTTACCCCCAAGAAGATAACCTCTCAAATCTGACAAAAATCAACAAAAGTTTCCAGATATTTTTATCATAAATTGACCTTTACGTAAAAAAGTGGTAACAATATTTTTTTATTCCAACTATATCATGTAAATGATCAACCGTGCACTCTTAAACATTGTTAAAAAGAAAGGATCAAATTGATCCGATAAAGTATCAAATATGAGCTTACCCTTTTCGGGATCAATTTTGATCCAAATTCTCCTCAAATTTGATCCTTTTCGGATCAAAAAAGAGTGTGTTTGATCCAAAAAGGATCAAATTTGAGGAGAAAATAATATATCCCCGCTTTCTGAGAAGGCAAATTAAACCATTACAAAACTTAACTTTTTGCCAAGTAGACGGTCTCTGTAGCTCTGAAGCTACCTTGGATTTTCAAGCATTTATTAAGTTAAGTTGTGTAATGGTTTACCATTACAAAACATAACTTTTGGTCAAGTAAACTTCTTTTTGATACACCCTGTATACTCAAAATATCAAGCAAAGAGCATTAATTTAATGCATCTGACCCATTGTTTCCTTTTGTATGCCATGTGATAGTATTAAGCTATTTAGTTATTTTCTACTTTCTAGTCCTGTAAAATACTGTCATGACGCTTCCTATGTTTCTAAATTGAGCATATTGTTAGAATTATTGTAGTAACCTCTCTATCTTCTATATTTAAATCATCCACTGAAAATGAGAATTTTATTGAGGATATTAAACCTGCAGGCATGCAACATGATTGTCACACTCTTTAGTCCTTTCATTACCTGATAAGCACGTAAAGAGCCCTTTTCAATATCAATTACATCCTGTATAAAACCCTTCAGGTATTTGACCCGATGCTCTGCAGTTGATGAATATTGTCTGGCATCAGACTTGGATTTAATTTAGCCTTGCAGTGTAAAATTCGGTTATCTAAGCGAGGTTTTACTTTAGACAGTAACGAAAAGTATACTTTAGGTCCCAGATACTGGTATATATTATAATACTGGTACACACATTTCATTCCAGTATTGGTCAATGCTTCTGTTTTTCTAGTATTGTTAAATAATAATAATAATAATGAGAGATTTTTGAGCGGTCATAACAAAGAAAGCCGCTCAGCGCTGTACATAATTGTAACAAAGCCTTAAAACTTTACAATTTTTACAAAAAAATAAAATGTTACATACAGAATCATGTACAGGATAAACATATGGAACAGGAATAGGTAATTTCACATGCAATGTCACTCAAAAAATTCCTCAAAAAGTAAAGTCTTGAGAGCATGCTTGAACTGACTAGAGCAGCATTCCTGATTATTGAAAGCAAATTGTTCCAGAGTTTGGGTCCAGAAACGGCGAATGATCTTTGTCCGTAGAAATAATTCAATTTGCTTTTGGAAGCTGCGAAGGAAATCACAAAGAGACTTTAGATGAGGATCGGAGAGTCTGAGCTGGTATATAGCGGCTGCGCAAATTGGCGAGGTATGTAGGAGAATGATCATGGAAAGTATTAAACACCAGAAGGAGGATCTTATATTCAATGCGCTTTGATATAGGCAGCCAATGGAGATCCTGTAACACTGGAGTGATGTGATCTCTCAAATTCGGACTATCCGAGGGCTCCGTTGTTTGGCCGGTCATGTTTGTTTAGTATATACTTCCTATTGTCCAGAAACACAGACTCACATATCATCTTATACAGATGACACTCAGATTTAAACTTCATGCAGTCCTGGGATCCAAACTCGCTTAACAGCGCTCTTCAAAGACAGGAAAATTGCATCTCCGAAATCAAAGACTGGATGAATATAAATAAACTCAAGTTCTGCGAAGCCCAGCCACTGCGACAAACATTGCTTATGTGAGTCTTTAGCAAGAGATGCTAAAATGACTAGTTGAAAACCATTGTCTGCTAACCAAGCAGAAATTGAAAGACCGAGTATATTGCTAATCTATACCAACTTGTCATCGTCATATCAATTTAAAGGGAAAAGGGATTTTGAACTCCTGGCGGAGGCTTACTTTCTATAAGTGATGACTCATCCCGAAAGGGGGCACTTTGGTTGAGGTGATATCAATTTTTAATTTATCATTTCATCCTTTAAAACATTTTCTAACCTTTAAAATGACAACTTATTTGTTGAAAACGATCAAGGCAATCACATTTTACAACGGAAAATCTGGTGGAAATTCTTCTTCTTATTATTTTTTTAATATTTTGCTGCCTATTTTCACCTGTTTCTCAAAAGGTGTTCTGTCGCAAAGTCCCCCTTTTCGGGGTGAGTCATCACATATTACGACGGAAAATCTGGTGGAAATTTATCTTCTTATTATTTTTTTAATATTTTGCTGCCTATTTTCACCTGTTATTCAAAAGGTGTTCTGTCGCAAAGTCCCCCTTTTCGGGGTAAGTCATCACATATGATGTATCAGGTTTGTGACTACTCCAGGTTGTACGAAGAGGGGGTAGGTACGGGGCACTTGCTCCCTTTGGGTCGAAATAGCGGGACGCTAGCGGGGAGAAATCATGCAAATCAGAATGTAATATTAGTATTATTTGAATCATCTGAATAAATTATTGTCCCGTTGTTTGAGTAAACTTATTGTGACGCTACTGACAATTATATCTATATCAAATTTTAGCTGAAATGGTCAAACGCGCGTTACAAACAAATTCCCTTTGCCTCTAGTTTGATACCCACACACATTTTGAAAATCCCGGCACTCCAATGGATGGTGTATTCTCCGGGATGAAAGGTGGATAGGGTCTGATATTGGTAGGGTAAACGTCTTTCCCCCTGGGGCGTCGGAAGGAAAATAAAAGTGGTGCGGCCCTTGGTAAAAGTGGCGCGGCCTGTGGTCTCTCGGTTATCAAAAATAAGGAAATAAGGAAACAACTAAGCCCCAGAAGACAATAATTATTAAAAACGAATTCGTAAGGCGCTATGCCGTGGTTATCAATGCTACAACAAAAATACAACGCATCAAATTGAATTTAATTATTTCTTATTTTCTGGCTTAAAAATGATGCGGCCAAAGCCCACACGGTCTCGAGGCTCCAGTTTTCCCCCACCCCTCCCATGGCTTACATGCCGTCTCACGGGCCGTCATTCATGTAAAATGTAGGCCTCCTGTACCTTAAAAAATGTTGGATCATACAGGAAACAACTGAGTTAAAACATTTCGCACATAAGATGTAATAAAACTAGTGGAATTATCTTCCATTGAATCATTTGGTAATAAGTTATGGAAATCCTTTGCTCCCGGGTCTATCATGAATGTTGAATAATTTAACCTGTAATCAGTTAGCTGACTCAGTCAGGACTCATATTCTTCGTAAAAATATTGTCAAAGAAATGTTTGATTAATTGTAGATATTTTGATCTTGGAGCTTGTAAATGCTTATGGTTTTATAGAAATGTCAGATTTTAATCCAAGCATTACTTTTTTTTATGAAGATTGGTATGATATATATGATGATAATATATGTTAATGATTTACTTAATCTTCCTCATCCAGATGCAAAGTTATTTGAACACTCTTAACACTTCACAGACCTTAGAAACAACTGATATCGAGAAAAGATTCCGGTTCCCATCGATAAATGTACTCATTTGTACTATAAGGAATCACCACGTGTGACGACAGTCTCTTGAAAGCACCCACGGCTATACAAATGTTGGCATTTTGACGTCACGATATCGATTCAAGAAGTTAACATTTTCAATGCTGAAAAGGTTTTTGCAGATGAATATCGTAACTGCATAGTCGTTCTGGGTAAGTTTTAAGAATTATTTAATCATTAGTACAATCTTATGACCAAGATATTATATATATCAAGGATTAATTTGATACCAAATACATCAAAATCAATTGAGTTGGATTCTTCACAATGACGAAACTAGGAATTGCATTACATGTTCAACATGATAGCAACATAGAATGAAGTCCTCATTAATAATTTCTTTCGCCAGTTTCGCATAACATACTGCATAGCGCGAAAGGTAATTACTATGCACAATACCGATTCAAAGCCCTCATGCATCGCGCAGGCGTAACTGCCAGAATTAAACAGACCGATGCGAAGTATTGTTTTGGCCAAACTTACATTGAACTATAAGTAACGTTAAATTCAATGGTGCTCACAGCGAGAAGTGTGACCGAGTGGTCTAAAGCGCCTTGAATGACAAATTTGTATCAGACCAATGCCATATCCAGCGTCATATCATTTTCTGCGGCCGAGTTCGAGTTCGAGTTCGAGTCCCCGGGCGACATTTTTTTTTTCACTTCTTTTCATTTTAAACGTTCAATAGATTTATTTAAGAGTAAACACACCAAAATAATCGGGTTACTGATTTTTTTTACAACTTTACCATAAAAAAAACTTTACCGTTCAGCAATTCAGGTATTCATAGCCTCAACACAGGCTTTCCGATGGTCAGTCTTGCATACACATGCTGTCTAATTGAAAGTAAAGTATTCAATGTTTCAATTCTTTATGCGAAGTAAGTGTAGCGGAAAGAGATATTGATCTGCTAGGGATTCATTACCAATAAACTTATCTGAATTTTGTCCCACTGCTAAGCCTTGTGACTTAAGTGGTCAAGGGGGGGGGGGGGACCATATGTACCCAACATTTGGTTTTTGCGCGTCAGGTCAAAAACGCGTAGTAATTTTTCATCGCCCTTCCATGTATTTATCTAACTTTACCATACCCTTCATCTGGTAGCAAAAATGTTTAAATCGACCCACCCTTTCCCATGCTAATTACCAGAAATAAGCATTTTCGAGGGCGCTCTTCAAATTTGTTTTGCTCATAAAATCGTAACCGAACAACTTTTATCAAATTTTATTTCATGAATGTATTTGTACTTACATACTGCAAATATGAGCCACATTTAATTGAAAAATTCTATTGGGAAGTGAGGTTTCAAATTTTTGGCGGGAAAATTTTTGACACGACACGGCAAATTTTGTTTTGGTCGCCATTTTGACACGTTTTTTCTGATTTTTGACATTTTTTCTTTGTTTTTGTTTTTGTTGAGGTACTTTACCTCTGACCAGAGTTTCGCTCTTTCGGTGTTGGTGTTGGGTCCATATGGAACCCCCCCCCCCCTTGACCACTAACGGACATGTGGAGGACCTTAAGTGTTAAAAAGAAAGGATCAAATTGATCCGATAAAGTATCAAATATGAGCTTACCCTTTTCAGGATCAATTTTGATCCAAATTTTCCTCAAATTTGATCCTTTTCGTATAAAAAAAGAGTGTGTTTGATCCGAAAAGGATCAAATTTTGTCGTGTCGGTCAAAATTTTCCCGCCAAAAATTTGAAAACTCACTTCCCAATGAAATTTTTCAATGAAATTTGGCTCATATTTGCAGTATGTAAGTACAAATACATTCCTGAAATAAAATTGGGAAAAAAAATTGTTCGGTTACGATTTAATGGGCAAAACAAATTTGAAGAGCGCCCTCGAAAATGCGTATTTATGATAATTAGCATGGGAAGGGGTGGGTCGATTTGAATTTTTTTGGCACCAAGTGAAGGGTATGGTAAAGTTAGACAATTACATAGAAGGGCGATGACAAAATACTTTGCGTTTTTGCGCTGACGCGCAAAAACCAAATGTTGGGTCCATATGGACCCCCCCCCCCTTGACCACTTAAGTGTTAATTTCCCCATGATGATTTGAAACATAATAAAATTACCTTAACCCCGAAGCGTGTGTTTTGGTATATACAAATAAAAAAAGAAGGGTCTCACAGAGGTAAAAGAGGAGTAACTAGGGAAATTGCAGATTAAAAACGAGGATCTTTTATCAACTGAACATGCTGGCTTAATATAACTGTGCCCCATGGTCAGGCTCTACGTAGCTTTTGAATTTCTTATTAAAAGTTGCCACAAAAATCAATATTTAATTTCAAAAATATTATTCCGGTGCATCATTATATATTACTCGCTTTGACAGGGTAGACTCAGTGATTTGATTGATAATTATGGTATCTAACATTAGGGACTGTTCATTGCATACAGGGGATGAGGGGGGAGGAGGGACATGCCCTTTGACAGGGGGGCGGTCATGTAAACTTTAACATCGGA
This sequence comes from Ophiothrix spiculata, assembly GCA_000969725.1. Taxonomy (NCBI): domain Eukaryota; kingdom Metazoa; phylum Echinodermata; class Ophiuroidea; order Amphilepidida; family Ophiotrichidae; genus Ophiothrix; species Ophiothrix spiculata. Next base: position 86,820 of record JXSR01S074186.1, on the reverse strand, counting down.
ATGGGGGGATTGCGTAATTTCCGATGTTCGAATAGAGGGGGGGGGGGGCACGAAACTTTTCATTTTCAGATCAGACCCGCAACTCCACCCGTCCCCCTCCACTGTAAATAATGAACCGTCCCTTAGTTTTAACCCTTCTTCTTATTTTTTTTTTCAAATGGCTTTCTGTTACATGTTTTAATAGTCCATTTTTGTATTATTTTTGGTCACATTTAAAATAAAAAAAAATGCTTTCAATTTCCTTGTTACAACCTCTCTTTAGTGATTATGGAGTCGATATTTGACCTGAACTTGGCATACATCATAAAAGCAAAACCAGATGTTATATTTCATGCATTCAGGGGGATCTCACATCGATATGGTGTCCATAGTTTTGTCTGAACATCTTTACTGGGTTTGGAATATTTCATGTTTGAATAGGGTGTACATTTATGATAATGTTTATAATTTTTGGTTTACAAGTGACTCAAATTTTGTGACTGAGAATGAGAATAAAAGATGACGATTTATTGTTTTGCCTGTTATCACCCATTACGAAAAAATAATGTACGTCCATCCATTATGAGACGATATATGACAGGCAATAAATCTTATCTTTAATTCTCTAATTAATGGATTTAAAGTTTGCTGAAAATAGGTAAAGATAGTTAAAATTGGAATTTCACCAGACACAACACAAAAGTGTCAAACATTGACATTATGGCTTATGAGCTCTTGCGTTATCATCTAAAGGTTGTTTCAAGTTCCACCATAAATAACTAAAAATAAACACATTGCCAAGATACATTGCCTAAAATGGAATAGATTTTGTCGGCCAGACGTGAAGTTATTTCTGTTTAGTACGATATTATAGCAATAATTTATATACTTCTACTGTCTGCCCTATGGAGTACCTGTCAGTGTATTTGTACTTTTTTTGTTTTGTAATTCTGTATATTTGCTGTGAACCTATGTCGCCTCGACTAAACATGCTAAATATATGGTAAGTCTAAATCATTAGGCCTAATACTTTTAGTTCTTTAACTGTTTGTTTCTAACATATTGAACAGAGTTTGAAAAAAGTCCTATGTGGTAGGCAAATTCAGGTAAAGGAAAATAAGCAACTGGTTTTACTGATCCAGACATTACATTTTTCGAAGAATTTTTTGCCAACATTATGTCGCATTAAATCAAAAAATTCAAATTTCATATCCAATGAAACGTACATCACTTCATCACTTATACCATGTGCATTGCCTTTCAGATCGTCTTTAAATGAGTATATCAGCATGATTTAAGACCGTACGGTCAGTTGTATTATGATGTCATGTATACGTCATGTATATACTTGGGTTTTGAATAAGACAATTTTTTTAGCATTTATCAATACTGGAACAACAGAAGCATTGGCCAATACTGGAATGAAATGTTTGTACCAGTATTGTCATTTTTTCAACAATACTGGAACAAAAACACTCCCAGTATTGTTCAATACTGGTATGTTCTAGAATTGACAGATACGTATACACAAGTATCTGGGACCCAAAGTATATTTTTCCGAAAACCCCAACTCCAATAGCTCCCTTCTGTTAATTTTACTTATAAAATATGAAAATAGCGTTCCATGTCAATACCCCAATCATAGTGTCACATTTGACCTTGTAGTTAAATGTTTTAGACATTGTCAGATAATTGTTATAGTATATAGTTGCTATATTGAAACAGCCAGTACAATAAAATGCCAACTCCATGAGCACCCCTCTGCAACTATTATAAGAAAAATTATCTAAAAATGTCTAAAATAATACAAGGTCAAATGTGACACTATGATTGGGATATAGACATGGAAATGCTTTTTAGTCATTTGAAAGCATTTATATTTTACAGAACTTAACAGAAGGGAGCTATTGTGGTTATCTTGTACTGGCGTATTCAATTAGAATGACGCGGCTTCGTTCATATCGGTTTGTTTCACTTCTATGAATCCTTTCCCTAACGTAAGTTTGGTAAGTATAATAAACTACATGGATAGGATTAATTGCAGCACTGTAGTTTGTACAAAATCAGTAGTTAGTAGTGATGGCAATAGTTATCTATTAACATCATGCCAAACTATTGATGCTTTCCAATCATCGCATCATACCCAAAACTCGCCATGTTGTTTTTGTTGTTTAACCCTCGTCTTGCTAAGGGATGATCGCCGATTGCACTAAAACGCAAAACAAAGCGACCCTGAGCATTTGGGCAATTGTTTTTACATCCTTTGCGGTCATTTT
>JXSR01S074186.1:17249-35470 GCA_000969725.1 Ophiothrix spiculata | reverse complement strand
AGGTCATTAAAGGGGTGTTAAGGGGGTCAGAAGGGGTCAAAGGTCAAATTACCAAAATGTTATACTTTTCCATTCTTCTCTCATTTACTTTTTAACTATATTTTCTGTAAAATTTGTATATATTTTCATTTGGGAATGGTTCATGGACTTCACTCTTGATGCCTGCATCAATAGCAGTGTGCAATGCAAATTTATGAAAAATGGCAGATATTGCAGATACATGACTTTCTTAAACTTAATTGATGAGCTAACACTTCCAAGTATCCAAACATGCAATGCCAACATGTGTGCATGAGTTTTTTGCATGCAAACCAGCTGAGCAATAAGCTTCAGTAATTACAACCAATGAAAATAAAGCTTTAAAACATGCGCAATCTATTTAATCAGATTCTGTTTATGTTTCCCTTGACCTTAAATTGATCCCAATTCCAAGAAAATTCTTTAATAATTGGTTGTAATAAACAGTCACGTGCAACAAATTTTGTATCATCATGTGATTGCTATTTAAAGCACCACTTTTTGCTAAAATCAATGTTAATTTGAAAATGTTACAGTAAATATTCCATGTGTACAGTCCTTGCCAAACAAACTTGGCAACAAAATTAATATCATCAATTAAAAATCATCCCAATTTAATGTAATTTTTGACGCAATTTGGACTTACACAACACAGTCACATGCAGTAATTATTACATTAATTAAAATTTCATGTGACCAAAATTAGAAGCAGAGTTTCTTGCTAAAATTAATGCGTTAAGTTTAAAATGTTGTGTGGAATATTCTGGAAAGATATTTTACAACACTTTCTGACACAAGCGCCTTCAATACTTGTATTAATGTCGGAATTGGTTTTGAAAATTAATCCGCAAATCAACTTCCATGTCAAAATGAAAATCAAACCAAGTGTTCTGACTGTTTCATATAATGTAAAACAATGTTTATAAATACTAAATTCGCTGGAGTTGGACGATCAATTCCACCTTTCATTTTTATTTTGACCTTTTTGTTGAGAATTTTTTAATAGCACAGCATGTTAGTGATTATACTGGTAGATGTACATCCGACATAGCTAAGTCCTTATAAGGCATCTATGCTCCCCCCCCCCCACCCCCCGCAGCTTAAAATCATCAGGCATTAAGATACAGGATTTAAATATGATGTGAAGATAGTGTCCTTTAGCATAATATTCTCAACAAATGGGTACTGACATCCTTCAATACCAGGAAGGTGATGCCCTGGTCACATAACCTAGCGGCAAACAGGCCCGAAATTCAGAGGATGCCGATCAGGGACCACATGATATCTGTCGTTAACTGGAAGATGTCATGCGGAGACTGTGCAGCGTTTGTGAGCCGGAGAGGCACTAAAAAATGCCACGAGAAATCAACTCGGGAGTCAAAATCTTACAGCTTGTTTAATGGTGTTTGTTAGGCTGCGATCACATAGAACTATACGGTATACGGTATTCGCTATATGTTATTCAATGGCTATATTTTATACAGGCACAGCGAGCTCTACGTTTTTTCGAATAGTGCCCTCTTATGTGACCCGGTAGCATCAAATTCACATGTTCGATTGCATCTATACGCGTGCCCAGGTGAAATGGTGCACCGTATACCCGAATAGTATAGTTCTATGTGATCGCAGCCTTATAGCCACATGACGAAATGGGGGCCAACTGATGACCAGCAGGGCAGCACAAGCAATCACCAATGTCATACTAATGTTTCAGCCTTGCAGCCTCCAGACATCAATCGGTGACCCTTTGTTATGTGACCAAGGCATAAAGTCTCATTGTGAAGTAGGTCTGGCAATACGTACAGCAACATTACAATCATGCAGTCTGATCCAGCTCAAAAGAGTGATGGGCCTTCAGCCAAACAGACCTTAACTTTGTAACTTTCCACCAAGCTCAACTCGCTGGATAAGTAAAAACACGATCATAATACTATTTTCCTCAGCAAACGGTCAACATTATATACCTCATATATAGATTCCTGTCCTCTGATTGGTTAAAAGTGAGGGCATATTTTTCACTAGGCCCGCTCAATACATTTTGTGCAAAATACGGCGCGGTCAGCATTGAAAAGAGAAATATCGTAAATCATTATCGGTTCTTTTAACCAATCAGATAACGAAAATCTATAGATTCTGTATATAAAACAAATATTGATTGCTTTTTGTTTGGGGCATGGTTAAAATTATTTCCCCTCGGTGATCTCAAAACCATGAATATGCTCTCAGCTTCGCTTCGGGCATATTCATGGTTTTGAGATCACCTCGGGAAAATAATTTAAACCATGCCCCTCAAAGCAGTCAATATTTGTATACTATTCACATGGCTCATTTGCATCAATTTGAATTACCCGCACTAACTGCAAGCATATTGACAATAACGGAAGGTCAAATCATCTCCCATAGCTAGCAACTCAGTGTGAGCTGCGTGTATAGTATGGACCGGTTGCTACAGAAACCCGGACTTTGCCAGCGAATTGATGACTTACTTTGTTGATGAGTGTCATGGCATACACTAGTACTTCAGAATCCTGAGAATCATCTAGGAGTAGCCTCATCACGTTGGACCAAGGTACTTGCACTGTCAAAGAAAAAGTACAACATTAAAATTGTAAATATTGTACAACAATTATACAAAACGTATTTGATTGAAACTTATTGCAAGAAGAGCTTATGTTCTATTTCTGCGAAATAGTAGTCATCCTCGTACACCCTCGGAATATATATATCATGGACCAATGAGCGCCAGAGGCAGGAGTAATCTCAACAAGCGCTTAAGGTGCTTGTTATTGGTGCAACAAAATTTGAGTCAAACGGAGCGCAGTGACCAAGGTCTAGTGAGAAGTGTGATTGTTGGTGGTTTGTTGCATGCAAGTTCCTGGTAAAAATGGTCTGTAGCACAGACTAGTGAAATAGTGACCTTATGGAGTTTTGTTTCAGTATAATGATTGCTCTGTATCATGATTTGAGTGGCTGATGCCATGTGATTAAAGTTTTACTGTCACATGGCTTGAAAATAAACCAGGGGCCAATTTTACTAACATTAAGCGGTGATTGCTAACCCCGTCATAATCGCTTTACTCCAAATATGATCGATTAATTAGTTCTCTAGACGCCCCCCCCCCCTTCAGAGTCAATCTTCAGTTCCCTAGACCCAGGTTTTAGATATCGTGGCCGCACAGTCGCACACCCCTACCAAAGCCATAGTTGGGTGCCCAAACTTGCCCCCATCCCTGGAATCGTTTTAGATTAGACAAACTATAGGTTGTAATCACAGTTTTGTTGACTTTGTTTGATTAGTTTGCCATATTTCCGGGATGAAACGTCACAGCAATAACTTTGGAGTCAGGGAACTCTAATTAACATCGCTCCGCATTCCCAGGCACTACCAACATTAGTCATGTTTTAAACATTAAATCTCGCATATTACAAGGGCTCCCTAATCACACTAATCATCTTAAGTGGGTTATTGCCTCTCCAATTTGAAAATGTCAATTGCATCATCAAATCTCGGCCACCATGTGAACTTTTCCCACAATCCAATTATCATACCGCAAGAGTGTCTTCAGCTAGAGTAAAATACATCTTGTTTTATTACTGCAATATTCCAAGACATCTAATTTCAAAAACATTGAAAGAAATTGAAATTTCAATGTTCAATAGCCCTTTGTTTAAAGGGGGAATGGACAAAATTGTAAAATTTAACTGCAGATGATTTATACTTGGTATATTCAATAATAACAGTTAAATATCAATTTTAAGATTTCAACTATGGGGGCAGTATTTTTTGTTGTCGCAAATGATAAAAAAAAAATGAAATGAAAAATCTAAATATCTTGATATAAAAAGGGTTGAATTTGCCGATTAAACTTAAAATTATCGATGCTAACACTTCAAATGATGCAAAAACTCTTGAAAATGTTGGGAAAAAGTTTGGGGATGATGTTGACCTTATCCAATGCCCATTAAACATTTTTATAATTAAAATTCCGAATTTTAAACATGCAACCTTGGCGCTTGATTCCCAGCCGACAGTCATGTGGTATACTTCACTGGAAAAAGTGAAAATGGAAAATAACCTTCTTACTTTCCATCTTAATGATAGACACCATTGCATTTGGTAATATTTCATTATCTGTGATGAATGATAACATGTTATTAATGCATAAAAGTAAAAGTTTTGTAATCAAATAAAGCTTGAGGTTTAACCCTGTCTTTAATGCATCTTTTAGCACTGAAAGCTGTATAAGACACTTTGTACTCTGCAAATACATCCCGTAGGCAAAAGCTCTTGAAAGATATCAAGTGTGTTAATCTGTTCTAAACCACTTTGATCTTTTTATCTAAACAAGGATTAACCATATGATATCGGGCCAAGAGCAAATCATTGCATCTAAGTTGTCTATAGTCTGCATTATATATAGAGATGCTGCTATGGCTTTCCAAGAATATTTAGCTCTGTTTTACTAGCACATAATCCTCTTTGGAGTTATTTTTAAATCTTTCTGGTTCTCACATTTCTTGTCTTTGAAATCTCCTTAGCCGCCTCTTATTGATTTTTATTACAACCATTGATTTTTGCTACCTCTCTTTCTAGGATAAAAAATATTGATTACGTTATCAACATCAAAAGGAGAAAAATGATGATGAACACCAAGAAATATAATGAACAATGACTTGAATGCTTTAGGAACATCAAACCACAGCAAGTTGCGAGTGTTGCTAGCACATGCACACAAATACATAACCTAGCCTCAAATCCCAGATGCAAATAGACTTGTTACTAACACTGGTATCGACAAGGCTTTTGTCCACAATGTCATTAACAAAAGAAATTTCACTCTCTGTTGACAAGAGTGTTTATATGGAATTTGTCAACAAAAACTATAATTCTTGAGAAAACTAAGAAAACAATGAAATGAAATGAAATGAAATGAAATGAAATGAAATGAAATGAAATGAAATGAAATGAAATGAAATTTACTAGGATATTTTAGCATAATTTTTTAAACATCTGGAAGTACAAAAACTTGACTTGAAATCAATTTGGTGTTGAGTTCAGATTCCCCTTTTAAAATTCCTTTGATACAGTGCACAAGGAGTGGTGTGATTAAATACAGCATTACATGGTTTATAAATGAACTCTGGACACACCATTAGCTGAATGGATTTTTATTTGTCTGCCTCATCACCAATAGACTTTTCAAAAAAGATGACTTTCTGAGAATCCCCAAAGCTGATTGTACACTTTCCAACAGTATAGCCCTCTTACTTTAAAGAAATTGGCCATTCCCTAACCACAAAATCTTTTTACTTCCTGTCCTTTTTCTAGGCCTATATTCTAGACGGCCGAGTTTGGACAAAGACGAAAATAACATTTATGTAGGGCAAAAATATCTTCAGTATCTGTATCTAAACAAATTATGTCCTGTCAGATTTTCTTTAGTGGTATTAAACTCATGTCAAAATGTTGCCTTGTAAAAATTACAGCTGCACAAAAATATCAATTTTCATTCTAAATGACGTTTGAGTCACATTTGGTTGTGGTTAGCAAAGTGTTTATGTTGTACCCATTTGATAGTAAATGTAGCAAAATGTGACTTTACACAATAAAGAAGAAAAACTAGTTTCAAAACAAACGTCCGGTTTGGGTCATATTAAGTTCATTCCAAGAACCCTGTAAGTTCTGTGAAAATCAAATAACATTGTGAGTTGTCGGATAACCATCATATACATCAAACGTGAATTTGAAGTGCCATTCCTATTATAAATTAATGGTGCTCTCTCCTTGTATGATATCTCGATGATTACATATAAAACAAATAGTGTGAAGTCAAATTATTGATTTGCAGCTTGTCGTTGTCCTCCTAAAGTCTATCTTATAAATAAGCTCCCTGAAAATCGCGTCCAGAATATTCAAACAATTGCGCTTCTACGCAGTCCGTGCGTATGCGTAATTCAGAATTTAAATCACCTGACAAAGCTGAGGCACGACGATCGTTATGACTGGTCAATTTTCCCCAGTGACAAGAACTTGGCATGACGAATTGCAGTGTGTCGCGTACAGCGCAGAGTACTACTTGACAACACGCATTAATGAGTAAAAACCCCGCGAAACGTGGAGCTTATTTCTGAGATTGACTTTATAGGTCATAGTTGACCCTTTAATTCCCTCCTGATGATATTATCCAAACTTCTTCAATGCTGTGCAGTTATCCATCTCAGTACATTCTGTACCCCATCTGTCCAATGAATTCTATGCCTTCAATGTGTCTGATTTCCTTCTGCGTTACTTAGCATTATATTCTTCTCTTGTTATCATATTCCTCTCTAAGTTATCAACCTCTTTTCTCACTATGTGTCTGAAGTGGTATATTTCGCTCTACATTAAAATTTGCGCTTTTTGCACTCAATTCGCCTAGCGCAAAAATAAATGTACCGGGAAATGTGGTATGTATATATCACACATTTACGTATATAGAGCCAAACGTACACTTAACGTACTTATCCTACTATTGTTTTGTTTTATACATAGTTGTTTGTCATGTGTTCATTAGATGTATGTTCAATATGTAATCCATACGGTTGTGTCCATTATGTATACATTCAATTCGTTATCCGTAAAGTGGTGTCTGTTTGGCACATGCACATTCAGTATGTGAAACGTTTGTTCATTTTTTGTATGTTTTTGGCTCTATACGGAAATATGTGACTGAGCCCTTACTACCTTTTCAATGAAGTAAATGGTCTTATATTCTTGGCAAGATATTGCAACTGAGTGTCAAATAACTGAAGGTTGCAATTTGAAAAGTAACTTATTTACTGTTAACAGATTTCTCTGAGTATTTCAGGTTTCAATCTGAATCTGCAGTTTCATGTTTTCTGGCAAAGATGTGGAAAGTTACACTGGGCGGTTTTCAAGGACCCAATAAATATTGTATAAATAGCATGGCTGCTTTTCTATATGCCTCTTTGTACTCTAATTGAAAACACTACCTACCTCTATACTGGGGGTCTCCACATGAATGTTATCAATCTGCACTCATCTAGACTTCTAGGTGCATCTAGATTAATCTGGATTCCAGCAAACAATAGTTGTGTTATTCTCACTTGCACACGTCCACACACCTCCAGCAGATCTATATGCACGACTTGGGTAAAGTGAGATTGATACGTTACCATGTGAACACAATCTGCACTACTCAGGAAATGTACATCAATCTAGATGAGTTCAAATTGATGCTACAGTGTGGATAGCCCCAATATCCACCCGTCCAACTTACTATTTTCTTTGTCCACAATGTCAGCAGCTTGAAGCAAAAGTTGCGCATTGGACTCTGCATATTCTATGAAGACCACTAATAATTTGATGGCTGTCTTCACCACTAAGCGATACTGCAAAAAGAAACACAATTACATAGATTAGATTTGGTTCACATATTCAATCACTGACACATTAGCTTGACTAAAATTTATATCATTTTCACATATATCATTACAGCTGAAGTTGTCTTAAGAATATAACAGAGATGGTGAAATAAGTGAGCTATTTGTATATTGTGATATTTGCTGAAAACTGCCTTTCGCATGTTTTCTTTCTTTTTTTTTTATTAAGGACTTATTTCGTGCATGATAAAGGTTAAATCAGTTGATTTTGAGTATTTATGCAATATGCTATAGCATGGTGCTTGGCAAAAAAAACCCCATTGTCATTTTTTGTTATTAACAATTCCTAGAAAACTTGCAAGGTCTGATGCAAGGTCTGAGGGAAGGGATTCACACAAATATCAATTAATTTTTATAATTTGATTGTAACAAAATACATTTATTTATAATTCTCATATAAAATATCAGTATTTAATGCAAATTACCATATTATTAATGAAGATGAAACACACCAGACCACATCAACACAATTATCACTTGGCATTTATATATATTGCAGCACGTTTAATGAAGTAGACTTCAGTCTCGAATGAACCTTTTATCAGATTGTACTAGTCGGAAATAACCTATAAGTTTATTGAAAAGATAAATGTTGTCTTTTTCTGCTAGAGGCTATAATTGTCTCAAAATGACAAAGAATATAGGTTGCGTGTCATCCTGTATTTATTCATTTCTTAAACAACCTTTTAAATTACCTTTTACATTTAATAAAATTGACTGGAGAAAAAAGCTAAATTTTTATCTGATGATTACGTGGGGTTACAAACTTCATATTTTACTCAAAAACTTAATAGGTATCAAGTTATAACACAGACGCAAAATTTGCAAACTTCTTATGGTCTACTGGCACAGTTTTGCAAAAGGAAAATTGATTTTAAAATGTGGTACAAAATGCCCAAATTATCATCAAAACTCTGTTTGCAACTATTCATATGAAGTATTGTAACCATATAGCTTAACTTGCAGATAGATTTAATCTACTCTTGTTTTGTTTTGCTTTGATTTTTTGGTACAAAATGAAGATTCTTTACCATTTAGTCATTTACATATTAGGGTTTATATTTTAGACCAAGACTAAATGAAATATGATCTTTTGAAAACTAAAAACAATTTGAATTCAACTCGGCAACCAAGAAAGCATCAGAACGTGATGCCGAGCCTAGCCATGAATTTAAAATATTTTGGAGAAAATCTGTAATAATTTATTCTCTTATTCAAATAGCACTGAAATCCCAGGGGGCACTAACCTAGAAAGGTGATGGGTATGTGCCTCAAGAGGACCTCAAGACCCCCTTTTCACGCCTGGTCTGCCGCTCCCTAGACCTCCATTTCAAGCACAACCTTTAGTTTGCAAGCCTTATTTTCAAAAATGTTCAGTTCCCTAGCAAACATTTTAGTGAATGCTTTATAATTAGACAATAAACATTCCATCATTAATTGAACGAACATAAATACAATGGTTAGTACTAACGATTTAGTCTCGGTAATTAAATAACTCATTTAACGAATGCAACATCACGTGAATCCATACATTAATGCTATATTTTTATGTCTGCTTAACAGAAACCAATCATCTTAATTAGAATGTGCCATATAAAAAAACATGAAATAAATATTCAACTTAATCAGTTGACAAATTTGCTCTGTGCTTGCATCGCAAAGTTTACACAGAAGAAGACTGAATGGAGATAAATCAAGATATTGTCGATTTAACATTAACCACATGTGCATCATGATGTAAACACTACTAAATAAATTTGAAAGAAATATAATTGCAACATTATTTTTTGAGAGAGACAATACTTCAAAATATGAATATTCATTTGTGCACCACTTGAACTACTGTAAAGGAATTTAATTTCACAGGGACATTTTTTGCAAATTTAGAAAAAGCTGAACTAATTTACAGTTAGTGTAAAAGTTTAACATAAATTTTGTGAGGGATTTAATTTTGCAAGTTTGTAACCTTGTGAAATCCAAAAAATTAAATCCCTTGCAAAAGTAAATCCTCTAACAGTAATTTGTCATGCTCAAAAACATTTGCTTCAAACTTCCAAGTTAAGATTCTTAGTCATTCAGAATGATTTTACTTCTTAATAAGGAATTTTGGACATCAATTACGAGGCAATAATTTATATAACAGTATTAGCGTTCAACACAGTGGAGCTGCATATTGAAAATCATGGCATGAAGTAAATATATGCACACAACCGACACATATACTCCTCTATGTGATTTAGAATGTTCTTTATTTGAATATGGTGCATATTTTTCAATAATGATGTTGTTTCATGGCAAACCATTTATATCATTCTTGGTTTAAAAATCACCCGAATTCACGACTAAGAATGAGAATAAAAGATATGATTTATTTGCTAATGTCCATTTCTCAAAATAATGTACACCACTATGGAGACAGTAAATCATATTTTTTATTCCCTAAATTGAAATCATGTAATTCTTAAATCCATGCGGCATGCAACACCACAAGAGTAACGGGTGCTGGGATGAAAAGCACTTTTGCAAAAACATCGTCCACATATTTCAAAAACAATTTCCCTCATCAATAATTAAATAGTATGCTTCAAAAAACACCAAAGTGTCATTAATGCATATGAACATTTCATCTGCTTGTTTTTGTTTTTTTCCAAATTAAAAACAGTGAAATATTTTACTTTTTAAAATTTTGAAAATTAAAAAAAAAATGCCCAAAGAAGTAATAATTATTTGATCAAGTATCAAAGCATAGGATTGTTTTCAATTGCCGATATGTTCATGAAATTGTCGTGAAAATAAAACTGTATGAGAATTTTTATTTTCTCTCAATGTCAAACGATTTCATTGTCAAACAAATATGAATTTGTTGGGCCTGTGAAACAAAACATTTAATTAAGTAAATATCTTATTTAAAGTCATCTGACACAAACCTTTTCATTCAGGGGGGGACCAAATCGCACCATGCGTGAACAATAAACCAATCAAATTGATCATCAAGTCACGCAGCAACAGTACTGTCAAATCATGCGAGCTCAAGAGTATCACGTGAGTTGCGTTTGAACTTTGATCTCGGCGCACGAGACACGTAAAAGTGAAAAGGTTTTCTTCACACGACTGTAGTTTACCAAGTCAACATTTAGCATTATTTTTTTTAATCAAAACAATGATGAACCCTTTTAACATGTTTAAAGGCTCTGTCAGACATCATCCTATTGAGCCAAACGTACGACTAAAGTACTTAATCCCACAATTGTTTGGTTTTATACATTGTTGTTCGTCATGTGTTCGTTAGAAGAACATCAAATATACCTTCAATTCATTATCCAAATGTTGGCTGTCCGTTTGATACACGTTTTGTATGTGAAACTTTTGTATGTTATTCGTAGATTTTGGTTCAATACGATGATGTGTGACAGAGCCATAAAGGGTTCACAAAACATATATACATTATATACATTTGACACTATCCTACTAACATATGTACAAGTTCCAACCAGTCACATCTAAACCAGTTGCAAAGAAACAAAATAAAATAACATATTTACAAGAAAAACAGCAAGGCCGTTAATTCTATCATTTTCTAGTGATCACGCATTAATTCATAACGACTCTCACCGATTCTTGGTCAACTTGCACTGAACTATATGGCTGTAAAATCAATCATGGTTAAACATGAAATTTATATTTAAAATAATTAAACCTATCATTCCATTTTTAAAAACCAAATGCCATAATAAATACTCGATAGATTGACCTTGATTTGACTATGGCATAAAACTATCAAAATCTATGATCAAATGATCATATATGGTACCATCCACCACAAATGATCTATAATCTAAGCCTTTTGATATTTGCAAAGATAAAGATGATGTTATATATATAAAGATCAAAATGACAACTTAAGATAAAGAAATAAACTTTACTTTATAAGTTACTAGTTCTTATGAATGGAAAGTGAAACTAAACTGTAGTCACAATAATTGTATGAACGGTTACGAACAGTGGTTTAACGATGATCTGATCATTTTGTACGAAATTTTAAAATCAGGGGTTTTGTGAAAATGTATTCTTAGACCATGACTATCTATAAGTTTGTAAATAATGGTTTTGTAAAAGCCAATATTTCTTACACTAATTCGTAACCATTTGTACGAACGCCATATTTCAATTATGACCATAGTTTAGATAAGCACTTTCATAGAACAGTGAGCTGTACGTTTTGTTGTTGCAGTTGTTGATGGCTATACAATGTATAAGTTTCCATATTAGGCCGTATCACATAGAAGTATGTGGTATACGGTGTTCGCTATACGCTATTTGAAGGCTATGTTATACAGGCACGGCGAGCTATACGGTTTTTGCGAATAGTGCCCTCCTATGTGACCCAGTAGCAGCAAATCCTTTTGTTCGATTGAATCTACATGTATACGCGTACCCAAGTAAAATTGTGCACCGTATACCCGAATAGTATAGTTCAACTATACTATGTAATCGTAGCCTTACTGTCACCTTTTTTGAATGAAACTTTGCATGTGTTTTGAAGCACAAATGTTCTTAATCTGTAAAAACAAAATCAATTTTGCTAAACCATAATCTTCGCATGTATTTCCCCATTATAAATAATAAGAATTGGATGGCTTTACAGGTCATTTGTGGTGGATGACCACATATTTGGGTGCTGGGATGCTGTGCTGCATTTCCATCTCAACACAAAATACATTAATATTATTCATGAAAGTGAAAGCAGAGCATGTACACCTGTCCAACTCAAGATAACGTTGCTAACAATTCCCTTATTTTCCCTTGAAAATCAAAAAGCCTCCCGTTAGCAATTCTCTACAAGATAATCATGGGAATCCATCACTGCATTCATTCATTTGTTTCTGTACTACAAAATATAAATCAGATATAGTTAATAATGTATGACTTGAATAGATCAAGTACATTGTTATCCAGAGGGGAGGAGTACTCTGTACGAAAAGGGGTATTTGGGTGTGCAACCATGTAGTAACAGATCAGGCTAATAATGTTAATGATGGGTCCCTTTGCATTTGAATGGGCCTCTATATTTGTCTTTTTCTCAATTTTTTTTTAAATTTGAGCTAACATAGCATAAATTTTGTACTTTATGAAAGTCTGTTACCTTCCCTGCATTGAAGAATGCCAATACCCAATTTGACAACTGTGTCGAGGAGCACATGAGGGTAGGTATCTTGTTCAAGGACACTACACTTGTACCCTATCAAATTCGAACCCATGTCTCTCAATACCCCATGTTTCAGAGTCAGAGACTTTATATGGTAAGAGGCCACGAATGATCCCATGGTAATCCTTTTGGGCAAATAGATGGGCCTCTTATATGGGCTTGTCAGTTGTTTCCCTGGTCCCTAGGTACCCCGACCTAGTGGGAAAATTAGCATGATAGGGCAAGGGATTTGTGTAGTGAACACATTCCCGCTGGCATGGAACATACAGAGTTACGGTGGTCAATTGATTTGGGCCGAGAATTGAGTTTAGCTCTAGATTGGTTGTCTCATGGTACTGGGGCCAGAACTTGGTCGTGGATGCCCTGTCCCAGAAGAAAGGTGGAATGGCTCAAATTTGTCTGCTAAAACGAAACAAATTTGGCAAAGTTCCTCACTAGTGCCCAAGTACCTGGGGTCAGAGAAACAAGTGACTAGTGCATTATTCTATGGAAATGATATTTTTATGGGCATCACATTGAAAATTGTGGTACACCCCTATCCAGTCCAAACTTAAGTATATTCCCCTCATCTGTTAACAGTTTATCCATATGATCAAGGTACTGAATTTCTGCAATTTCTATTAAGAAAAGAATCAGTTTAATTATTCAAAATAAGATTTGCAACATCATGATACAAATGAAGTGGAAATAAAGGCGGTAATCCTTTCTCTGAAACTACAAAACAAAACGTCAATAATTTTAACATGATTAAAATCTGCTTTTGTGAAGTTGACAAGCATGTGTAACATAGATTCAGATAGTACAGAAAACCTTAATTTGAAATATAAGAGTGCACCCATACCTTTTAAAACATCTCAGCCTCATCTATAGGCCTACATATATTTCTCACTTACTATCACATGATTGCAGTTTCTTTGCAAAATAAGGTTTGATAAATCAATGTTCATTTTCCAATAGATACAAATAATTCAGCAAAAGTAAAATATTTTGACACCAAGTCAGCTGTAAAGCTTATTTCTTTTGTACGAACAACCCACCATTAAAGACTTCAAACGACCCTTTTTGGTACTGCACAGCCAAAACCAATAAAAATTTTGAAAAATGTAATGACATGAAGATTGACGCTGTCGATAGTATCCGTTTAAACAGACGAAGGCAGGTTAAACGTTTAGAGATTTTGCTGAACAAAATAAATAAAATCATGAGAGCAAATGTAAGCAAAGTGAAAGTAACATTGTTTCTTTTTGACTGAATCCTTTAAGTAAACCAAACCATGTGCATTCTCCATTTTATGACGAAACATTGCAAAATGAGTTTTTTAAACAATAAAGACTGCCTTCTTATGTTTTAATACTCACTTACATTCTGATTCCCCGAGTTTGTTTACATAGATCAAGTCAGACTTTTTTCGTTATTATGATCATGCATAATTTTAGTAGATCGTAAATAAGCTGTCATTTAAACATTTAACCGCTCCAAGTGAAATCTGTTTCAAAGTTAAGCAAATTAAACGGAAATCGACGATGTTAATGAAGATACACCCTATAGCCCCTTGGATTCTGTCCTGAAAGGACTCTACTATACTACTAATCAAGTGCTAATTATGGGCAATTCCTTCTTCCTTATTTACCCTTGTGAAGGTAATTGGGTTCCTCATGACATCCTTATTTGTTGTAACTTGCCTTTAAATTAGCTGTCATCATGGAGTAAAAAAATACAATATGTCTGGGGCAGAGAGTCACCATAGTGATCAATCCATCATTTTGTTTTGGGGAAATTTTCAAATTGTACGTACTAAATAAGTTTAACAAGATTTTAGAATAAGAAAGAGCTTATTGAGTTTTCTCAGACGATGTTGGACATGCCTATCTACAACCAGATATTTTGGGGTATCGATACGTGATATCGACCATGTAATTTCAATACCTAGAAAAAAAACCTCAAAAAAACTTACTTTGCTACAAATTAGTTTGCCAGCGGATTTAAAATAATATAAAATAGTTTATCACTATATGAGCATTTTTGTTATTATTTGAGTGAAGGCAAAAATATGATTTTTGTAATATTTTAAATATTAATGCGCTAATAGAAAGACATGCAAAATGTATCTTAAATTTGCATTTTAGAAATCCCTCATCAATAAATCTTGTAAATCGTGTCATATACTGCCTGAGTTTTCTAATGGTTTTAGAAATAGATGAAACTTTTTACAATTGTCAAGTAAGCCAAAATTACATTTACACTATCAATTTTCAGATTATGCACTCCAGATTTAATTTTGTTTTAACAGCAAATCTAGGACTTCTTGTCTTGTCTCTAAGCATCTAGCAAGCATGGATCCTTCAATTAAATAATATCAGTTCGGGAAAGGTCATAATTTATCCATTTACCGTAAAGGAGTTCTTATACTTTTCTTTGAATAGGTTCATCTGGATTGTTGTAAAACATAGTAAAATTGTTCATTTTGACAAATCCAAGTGGAAAAGTGAGATGATGGTATACCATCATCTCACTTTTCCACTTGGATTTGTCAAAATGAACAATTTTACTATGAGTTCTTATACTGTATAGTAAATCAGAGAGTATTTTAGAGCATTTTCTTGTTAAATGGATCCTGTTCTACAAATCTAGTTATGACATTTTGAATTCTATCTGCCAAAAATTTGTGAAAATTTTTCAAAACCCCAAAAAAAATTTCAGCAGATAGAATTCAAAATTTCATCACAAACTTTTTCACAAGAATGCTCTAAAATGTTCTTTGATGTTCATAGAATGCTCTAAAAATTTATTTAAAGTTAAGAGTAAATGAAATCATTTTACTCTACAGTATAGGAATTCATTTACGGTAAATAAATTTATTTACCGTTAATGAATTATGACCTTTCCAGAACTGATATACCACCAGTTCAAAATGATGCAACAATGAATAATTGTGTGGTTCTCTGGCATAATGAGCGGAAAGTCGCGATTTTCAAAATTGAGTTTATGGCATATTGTAATTCTCTATAATCTCAGCTTTCGAATGATATATAATATGTCATACTTTCTTTCTACAATTTTCATTTAGAGATAGAAACACAAGGCAGTCAACTCAAAATCTGGCAGTAAAAAACTGTCGCAAATCGATTGTAAAGTTTCTGTTTACTATAGTGTATAATAGGAAAACGCGATCAATTATCCGTGAATAATTACACTTCCCGGCGTAATTGACCTTCAAAATGCGAAATATAGGATAACACTAATGTATTTATTTGTTTTATGTCAAAAAACGAACTTTGATAATTTCATCATATTTTTACTTTAGCAGCCATTTATTCAAAATCTTCAATCGCGACTTTCCGCTCATTATGCCAGAGCACCACACAATTAATCATCACATACGTAACTGCATATTACATTTTGAATGATTGATTTTATGTGTCTGTTATATTGAAGATAAAACATAAATTGTATGGAAGGTTATTCCACCGATTCTAAAATGCAAGTAATCATAGAGGAACCAATTAATTTGACATTAAGCTGGCCTAATCGATCAAATTGGATGTCAACCCTGTAAAGACTAGCAGAACTCAGTGGCAAACTAAGTGACAACTAGATTGCTTAAAAATAGCTTTTCAAACTCAATATCACCTGGCTGACGCAACAAAGCTGAAGGAGACAATCGCTAATTTTAGAAATCAAAGTAACTTCTGATGAATGTCGTACACATTGCACATCTTACGACTTAGTACACAAGTGTATATAGCTTGACTTTATGATTTAAAGTCAAGAGTGTATATAGCTTGACTTTATGATTTAAAGTCAAGCGTGCATATAGCTTGACTTTATGATATAAAAAAAATATATAAAGCTTGATAATGTATATAGCTTGACTTTATGATATAAAAAATTCTTCATATCTAGTCCAAGTATCACACTTACATGTGGACGTTTCGTCCGCTGCCATCAGACTTTCTCAACACTAATGGCAAAGTGAGTATCTTCTGTTCTTGACAATTGTTGACTGTTGCTTTTTTGCTTTGCGTTGACTTTGTTTTTCTTATATTAAAGACAGCTACTGTCATAGATTTAGAGTGAAGATCACAGACTTAATACCACTTTTATTCTGGCATAGGGGGTATTCAGGATTTTGCCGACGATGCTTCGGATCTTATCATGACGCACAAATATTAAAAACATGCCTTGTGTGCAGGTTGATGTATCATTAGCATAAATTAATATTTACACGGTTTGTCACAACACGCAACCATGGCTGACAGCGCCATTACAGGGGCCAATATATGAAGTCTGTGACCTTTGCTCTAAATCAATGGCTACTCCATAAAACTTAAAAACCCGGTTTCACTTGTGCATCAAGCATTTGCCTCTGAAACAATTGTGAATGCATCTAAAAGCAGCCCCAAGATCAGACCTCTTTTGTGGGGAGAGACCAAATCGATACCTTTATCACTTAGGATTCTGTAAACTAGTGTAAACTAAAACCTAGAACCTTTGTTCTCCCACAAGAGAACATGGCCATAGAGCTGTCTTGCTTAGGTGCTATAAGAGAAAATAGTTAGGTTATTGTACAGGGCTAACTTGCTTTTGATTTGACATCGAGAATATAACCATAAGGCCGACTTACTTTGGATCCTATTAGAGAATATAGCCATTGTATCGTCTCATTGTGTTCTATCACACCATTCATGCCATCTACATATAACATCACCTGTCCCAAGGCTGCAAGAAACAAAAAGAATAATAATATTGAAATTAATAATGAGGATTCATATGAAGTGGTATAAAATAAACAAATAGATAGAGTTTAGACGTCCATGCTACTCTTTTATTATCACTTACCCAGAAAGCGCTTCCAGGTAAGCGGACAGTAACAAAGAAGTCTTACATTTTTTCTGTTTAATATGAAAGATCCCCACTAAAGAGGTGTCATTTTCAAATTTCAGATGAATCAATCCATTTTGATTTTATGAGTATTTGAGTATTATAGATCTGCTTATACTGTTTAAATTCAATTTATGGTTACCATCATTAGACACATGTTACTTAGGCTTGGCATCCAAAGACATTCGCTCGCTCAAGAGACATTCAATGGCTATATTCACTCTGACTTTTACTTTCAAATGGATGGAAAATATTGCTTACAATGCTTCTTGAATATTGGTTAAATCAATATTTACATTGATTTAACAAATATCCAAGCATTGTAAGCATCACTCACTCTTAATTTGAGCGAATACGTCAAGAGTGAATATCGCAAGCAAATGTCTCTCAGGTGAGTGAATGTCTTTAGACACAAAGCTTCACATTTTTAAATTGAAACATGTTTCAGTTGTAAAATATCACATGCACTATGAGATTTTGATACCAAAATCTCAATAAGTTTTGAAAAAAAGATGCATTCAAAAGTCCCTTTAAACTTGCAAGGTTGGCAAAAATCATGATTTTTTTAAAAAAATCAAAAAAATCGATTTATTTGATTTAAATCGGATTTTTTTGATTTAAATCGATTTTTTTGATTTTCATATCAGAGGTTTGTAGGAGCTACACACTTCGC
>JXSR01S074186.1:1800-16314 GCA_000969725.1 Ophiothrix spiculata | reverse complement strand
AAGAGACATTCAATGGCTATATTCACTCTGACTTTTACTTTCAAATGGATGGAAAATATTGCTTACAATGCTTCTTGAATATTGGTTAAATCAATTTAAGCATTTCTTAAATCAGGTATTTACATTGATTTAACAAATATCCAAGCATTGTAAGTATCACTCACTCTTAATTTGGGCGAATAAGTCAGAGCGAATATCGCGAGCGAATGTCTCTTGGGTGAGCGAATGTCTTTAGACGTACAGCCTCACATTTTTAAATTGAAACATGTTTCAGTTGTAAAATATCACATGCACTGTAAGATTTTGATACCAAAATCTCAATAAGTTTGGAAAAAAATGATGCATTCAAAAGCCCTTTAAAGTAATATTCCTTTGAAAAATGGGTCAAGTTTGATGACAGTGAAGTTCAACCACCTGAAAGCTAAACACAAATCTATTATCTACATTATAATCTGCATTTTAAAGATGCATATTGAAATTTGAGCTTTCACCAAGAATTTTCCAATATCATAAATACAAAAATATAAAAAAAAAACCTTCTGCAACAAATTTAGCTTAATCAGAAACCAAGCGATCAAAAACACACAAATATGTGATAACTTTGAAATCTGAGCGCTTTGTGGAATTCACCAAATTCATCAAAAACATGCAGAATTCCAGAACAAATTTGGGATGTAAAAAATGCAGGATTAATAACAAACAAATTGACCAACTGGACTGCTATAGTACTTCAGGTTAAATGGCATCTGTCAGGATATCAATTGAGTGATTCTACTTGACATGGAGGTGATCCCATTAAATGCCTGAAGATAAATTGCCTGCCAGGATTCAGCCATCAAGATGAAGTTGAGCCAGTCTCCTAATGACATGCCACCGATATTGATAGCCAAGATTTGGTTTTAAAGGTTTGCAACTTAATGTAGTTACTTAGAGGGTCCATCCATTGTCTTATTTATTGTAATTTTGACTATATGCTGTTATTCTGTTAAAAAAGGGGTATATTCTACAAGATTCCATCAATGAGTGTGCATAGTGCCTTGCTCATTGCATTTGTATTTAATTATACCAAGCAATCTAGTCTTTGTCAAAGACACTTCAAAATACTGACTCAAATGAGCACCGAAAGCGCAATACGAGCGCCTTTAGAAGGCCCTTGCCATCTGCGAGTGTTGAGCGCAGTGAAGTATGAGGCTGAGTGAAGCGAAGCCATTAATAGAGGGCAGTATAACAAAACAAAACAAAATCCCGAATAAAATCATAAGTAAAATTGCACAAGCAATCATACCAAAACTTATATAGAACAATGTCAAATAATGACTTAACACTAACCCTAAACCTTAACCCTTAAAATTCTGGATGGGACCTAAAGTATATACACTTGGTCCGAATTATCTTTTTTGTACTAAAACAAAACATTAAATAACAGAAACTAATTTGCGCATATGTAGAAGCATCATTGAAAAAGTTGTTTTTCATAATTTATACCAGAAAAGCTTAAGCCATAAATAACCACTGATAGACGAGACAAATCTCGAAATAGATTCTCGGTGTTCAAAATTGCAATTCAACGGTATTCCCAAGACACGTCCTGATGCACTGAATAATCTGTAAATCTGTATCATCTTCTCTTTGAAACATGTCCAATTTAGCTCACACTGGTTTATTATAAGATGGACTTGTTAGATCAAAGACACACTGTAAATCAGAGCTTTATCCTGTTGAATAACACAATCTCACACTAATTCCTGGATAGAAATCTTGATATTTTGATTCAGTTTTTGATATCCCGATAAACAAAATGTATGAAATATACATACAGGTATAGTTCCTTATGTATGCATTCTAGATTGTCTGCAAGATTTTGAAACAATTTATATTTAAAAAGATCCATTCCAAAGTTCTACAAAATATCTTTGATGCAATATCTTTTTAAAAATGAACTCTTTTAGGAACATTCACAAAATGTTCAACTTTATTTGTTTTGTGAAATGTTAACTATTAAAGGTTTATTAAAATCACCTTCAAAATAAAGGGGTCAACCACTTCATATGAGTAACAATTAGCCTGGCAATTGGCAAAGTTTCTGGAGGAAAAACTTACTGTTTAAATTCAACAAAATACTGCCAAAAAATGGGCTCTTCTATGGGAAACTTTGTACAGTGTTTTCCATATTTTTGAACAAAATTCAAGTTACAGCTTTAAAAACTCCGCTGGCACATATTTTTCAACGTGTTTGGTGCCCTAAATGTGCCCATGCATGAAATACTCTAACTCTGTAGCATGTTAAACGTTTTTAACAAACAGTATCTGTTTAAGGAAAACTAGACTCAATACATCATTATGGGACATTGTCCAATACTTGATATTCTTGTCTGATGCAAACAGAAAATTCTTACGCCTAACATAAGAAACCTCTTTTTCATATAAAAAAAACCCTATTCTATAGGTAACTATAAAAAATAGATTCTGTCAAAAAACTATGAAAGTCAGATAAACACCACTCGAGATATTGCTAAATAAAATTTTGTACTGAAATACTTTCCGGCAGCAGTGTAATTCTTTGCATACTTGCATGTACTTATTTCCTCTCAGTTATCAAAACACTAACTTATCAATTTCCACTCTTTGCTCAAAAACAGAAGCTTCTTAAATCGGCATCCGACAACACAGTACATGTATTTTCATAGCTTTACCCCACAGCATTCCCCCGATGCGACCCAGGTGTCAAAAATTGTTGAAGAGTAAATTGTGTATTCTCGAAACATATAGTACTGCACTCTGATCACAAATCTTTATCTAATGTTATTAAGAAAACTAAAGAATTGATTTCCCCCAAAGCAAAATTACTTTGTGATTTTTACGTTTACAATGTTTTGATACATCATATGTGACCCGTCATATCGAAAGGTACCTTAAGGTTGACATTGTGAATTATGAGATACGAGCCATTGAAGCTAAGCATAGCCAAAAATCACGTCCAAGGTCAAATTTCTAATATTATCAGAGATGTTACCTATCATATTAATCAGGTTCCAACATCCAAAACATACCACAAATGTTTTAAAAACAGAGATAAAAATCCTTTCTTAATTCAAGTTTTACCAGTACGTTAACTTTAAACTTGATTTTCTCAGAACTATAGTTTTCTGATCAACCTGATGCATTTTACCAATTTGGATGTAACTTTGCAATCGAACATCCAATAACCAAAACAAGGTGTCATTTTAAAGCTTTAAATATAATCTTTCAGACCAAAAAAAAAAAACAATTTCATTTTGGGACCCTTAAGGTACCTTTCAATATGACAGGTCACATATTTTCTATATGAACATGACACTTACAGCTGCATGAGTTAAAACAATATCTTCACACTTCTTAGAAAACATTGAGGATTGCTCCTACACATCACATTGACTATTGATGTTTCTCCCACTTTATACCCCACATTAAATACACTTATAAGGGTTTTTAGCTCATTTTTTTCTCATGAATTATTAATTTGTTACTTTAATGTATCTGATATTTACCAGAACACCTACAGACAAAGTTAAATTAAACCTTGTGTTGGTGGGTTATTTCAAAGAATAGCCTATTTCTTCCACATTTCTCTCAATAAAATGTTGAGATATAAATATATGAATATGTCAAGATCTGACTTTTAATTGTTTGGTTAAAATTACACCATAATTGACAAATTTAAAAATAAAACTCTGTAAATTTTCATAATTTTCCCACAGCTTTTTCATCAATATCGACCATTGATATGGCGAATGACGGTTTTTGTATTTCTGGCAATAATATGGGGATTATAAAGCAGTTTTGCCTATGGATACATTCCAAAACATTTATAACCAATATCAGACTATGATAATCACAACTTTCAAGTAAAACATGATTGAAATTGAACAATGCTGTTGGATTATTGAAATTACAAGTACTACTTCAAAAAGTCGTAACTGGTGTTTTGTAAGTCAGATTTCAACCAGAGATTCAACCAAATTTAGCAGACAAGCCTAACAGATTATAATCTTTCAAATGACCAAAGTACAGAAATATTGCTAGGGATGAAAAGTGTTATAGGGCAAGCTAGGGTTAGGGTTATGGATGGCATAAGAATTGAGGTTAGAATTAGGATTTGGACTCACCAGGTATAGAAAGTATGCTCGCCCCAAGAAGGAGCATTCGCACAGGGACCAATGGCTTAATGTGACTTCCGAACCACTGAGCAATTAAAGTAAGTGTCTTGCCCGACGGAACAAGGAGACATGAATCGCCGTGTATGGGGCTCGAAACCACAACCTCTGTATTACAAGACCCATGCTCGGCCACGCTCCCCTCTCCTTTTGGGGGGGGGGGGGGGCCAACAGTTTAGGGTTTAGAATTTTTGATGGGACTGAAAGTATTCTTCTTTGTTGATTTTTATAAAACATTTGCCTCCTGGTTAATATTCAATTGTATCATTTTGTTCTAACTGAATTGTAATGCATCTGGGGTTACACTATGATAGGTTTCCGAAACATGGCTTCCTAGTTAAGTTCAAGAAAATGTAAAACTTATGGGAATTCTATTTTGAGGATAGCACATCCAATTTTTTTTTCTCTTATTTGCTTTTTCAATACCTTATCTTGGGACTATACATATAAATTTTCAATGAACAATATAGCTCGATATCAACAAACTTCATCTTCAAAAAGACCATCTTCAAATATGTATTGACCACCTCTCCATGTAAACAACACAATGCTCTAGAAATGACAAGGGTGACATGAAAATTGAAACCACTTTTCCCTACAATTTCATTATCATTGAATAACTTGGGAGTCAACCACCTTCCCCATAGAGCAAAACATTGGAATAACTGCCCTAAAACGATAAAGGTGCACCAAAAATAGCAAGCGCCGTCAAATATCTGTCATGTCAACAATGTATTGCAACCCAAACAACAAATCAAGTGGGAGATTATGTTACGGTGTTTGGTAGTACTGCATTCCTCAAAAGCACGTTTCCATCTGACATTTACACAAAAATCCACTTTGGGAACTTATCCAAAACTTTCTGACCTTTGTTGGCAGGACACCGATATAGAAAAAAAAAACTTGAGCAGATAAAATGTTTGCCAGTTCAAAAATTGACAAATAATCATCAAAGACATGAATTTTTTCACAACTTGCAGTTAACAGCAATATTATGTTGAAAATCAGTAGAAATCCTGTTGAAGAAACTAAAAATGTTTAATAAGCTGTTTTTATTTGTCTCTTTAAAACTCTTCTTCAGCTTCAGGGCTATACAGGGTGGACCAAAAAACCGCATTATGGAGGTTCAAGGTCACATAACTTTAAATTAGAAAATATCTTGTATGCGTATGGTGAAAATTTCATGTCAAATAAAGTTTGCATTGTAAAAATATTGAAAAAAAAGCAGAATTCCACTTTGTTCACGGTCAGGGATACATATTAAGTTCAAAAATCATAATTAGGTCTACAATCAGCATGGTTTTTAATATTTTATGGTGTTGATGCTTATCACCTTTGTATTCACAGTGCACATCATTGACTGAGAGAACTGTTGACATTATTATTTTCAAATTTTAAGTTATGTGACCTTGAACTTCAATAACGTGGTTTTTTTTGTTTTTGTTTTGGTCAACCCTGCATGTAATGGGAAAAAAATGAATCTGATGCTCCTGTTATCCTTGATCAAAGATCTCATACCCAATTCCTCTCTTATGACTCACGCTGGACCCATGTCTAAAATCAAAACATAACCTGTGAAGAATGCTCTATGCCAAGTTCAAATTAATGTCCAGCTACCCTTTGCATAGGAGGCAAATGAGAAGTTGATATACTATTGCATTAAATGCATCAAATGACATTTGGGTGGCTATAGTGTGTCTCTAACTAAAATGGCACTATCTACGTATTTTACGCATCTTGAAATAACATTGACGAGTTGCATTTTATGGAATTATATTTGACTTCAATATCAGAGAGGATTTTTACACAGAAAACCGAAAAATGCCTTTAAAACCTTAAAAATATCTTTGTAAGACTTATATTCTTCACTAAAAATACTATCAACCCATTTCACAACAATTTAAATGTTGGGAAGTTTTGTTAAGCTGATTATGCATATTTCTGCAAGGCTGTGACCAGAAGCCAGTTTAGTGTAGTATCCTCAAAAATATGCTTAAAGATTTATTCTTTATAACAATGAAACAAAATACTTGCATGGGCTAGTTCTGACTCTTACTACAAAATGGCATCGAGACTTAAAATAAGGGTTTCTTAAATATACAAATGCATGTAAATTTGATCAGTGAATGTAAATATTTATTTTTGGTTAATGTTACCACATGTTTCATTTACAGTGCATTTGTCCCATTTTGAGCACTGGGAACTCCATAACTTCTGACATCAGTCTTCTATACCCACAAGATGAACCAACAACAGGCACCATACAATTACCGGACATACTTTCTATCTTATACACATAATTCAACAAGTACAACTGCTACCAGCTGATGAATCTTCATTATAGAATGACCGTGACATTTACATTATTGGAAACGACAGTTGAGACACTTTGGCAAGATGGAAGGCGATGAAAAACATATTCTGGAAAATTCACATTCTTCTAATACAAGATCAATGACATTATACAGCTTATTTACCGCAAAGGTTGTTCATTTTTCTGTGTGATGTTTAGCAACCATATATATATTTGGGTTATATATGTAATATTTGGGCAGTTTATTCCTCTTATCGAGAATTTAGTTGTGACTGTGGCTGTAATACAAATGATTAGCAAACCATCAATTCCAATATGTACATGGCTGCTAGAGGTGTTGGACAAAGATGAATAATAGTTGTGTTTTATTGTTGATGTTGTTGTTGTTATTTTATGGTGTTGTTGTTTTTATTTATTTATTTATTTATTTATTTTTTTGGGGGGGGGATTAAAAAAACGTTTTAAGTATATGAATAATTATATTAAATATTGTTAGAATTGCTGATCATATACTGAATTCAGTATGATTTGTCCATGATGTTGGTATTATTTTTGGCTGATTTTGTTGCTAACACATTGATAAACTTTGAACATAAGTTCACTTAAATATTCAGCAAGATTTGGTACGTTGTTGTGATTCGAAAAATACGGATTAATTTACTTCCCTGTATGCTCATATTGGTTTATGTGTGTAAATTGGGTGCTTGTTGCATACTTCAAGATTGACAGAGTATAGATGATTTGTATGATCGGAAATCGGCCAGTTATTGTGAGATCGGTGATGAATCGGGATTGGCAAAAATCACAGAATTCTACCGATTCAGCCAACCGATCCATACATACCACAACAGCTTGGACATGTAGCTGGAAATCTCCATAAAATGTGTTTAAAATGCAAGCATTCTGCCTTGTTGGACTAAACAGACTAACAAAGTAACTTGCTTTTATTTCTTTTATTGGCAATCTTGATCATTATTTCGATTTCTACATTAATAGATGATCAAATTCATGGAAAACGTACCAGTGATACTTAGCACTTTATTTCTGTTGAGAGATCAAGTAACTTCATAACAAAATCGGGATCGGGATCGGATCGGGCTGATTATTTGAAAATTGAATCGGGAATCGGCAATTACCGATTTTGGGGTGGATCGGCCCAACCTTAATGATTTGTGTAGACTTACCCCTGAGTATATAGTTTTGGTAGTTTTGGTCTGCACTTGAACCCACTTTGATGAGACATGCCAGGCCTTCAGCACTGACAAATTCGTGGACAAGATCTTTGTCATCCTACAGAGAAAAAAAAAGACATGTAGGTTAACAAAATGAACTGATTTATAGATTTATCATTTAAACTAAGATCTGGAAACCCAAACATTTATGTCTGTTTAGAGCCCATTATCATATAGAATATTCGATGTAACAATTATCTGTGTTTAAATTATTTACATGTATCTACTTCTTCGCTTTTGGATTAGAACAAAGATTTCATATAGAATATATTCTATCAAGAAATAGTCATTATTACATCGATATACAAACAACTGCTTTATTTCGGACATGTCTCAAGAATGCCAAACATCAGGTTGCCAAAGATAGCCCTTGAAAGTAGAGTTGAAGGCCTGCGACCAAGAGGCAGACCACCAAAAAGATGGCTTGACAACATTAAATCTAGCTGCCAAGAGTGTGGTGTGTCATCTGTATGTGAAGCCAAAAGGATAACTGAACAACGAAAGACATGGACTTCATTGGTGAAACAGCTGCTATCTCCAAGGACTCCTGGCGACTCCAAGGGAGGACAGCAATAAGTGCAACATGAAATCTCAATAACAATTACTTTTTACACTTTTACACAAAACAGGTATTGAATATTTTATATGAAAGAAAACTATTACCAGGCCTTAAAGATTGAATTGGGGTTTCATCAAAACACATTTTCCCATATATTATTTAAGTTCCAACACAAAATACAAAAATGTCACATTTCATATAAGAGGGAAATATGACAAAATGTCCAAATCATTCTCCAGCTCACAAGGTGATCTACATCAAAATATGATGTCTTTTTACCTGATTTTCTCTCTCTCCTCTCTCTATCTATCTCGCTCAAATAGTCATATTGAAGCTACAATCTCAGAATTTAATCATGTTATATCGTACCATATCAAATTACATTACATTTCTACCTCATACAACAATTAATGATATCATCTGTGATCAGTATGATCTAATTTCATCTAGTGACAGTCACATATACTGAGGAGTAAAATCACAAAAGGCAATTCCCTGCTTCAGCTAGCCTTGGTTCAAGGCTGTACTGGCATTTCTTTAAACAAAATTGGGCCTAATTCACAAGACTTATGAACCCAATTCTTAAACCAAGCTAAAATGAGTGCAACTGTATGCCTACATTGGTATACCCTGGTATCACTTTTAATCTAGATAATATTAAATGGTATCACTTTGCATCAGTCTGCAGATATTGTCTATTAATAGCACTGATCAATTTTCTTCCTACCCTCAGCACAAATCGAGATGGTGACATTGACCAAGAATACTTTGCATTGACCAACTTGCTTTGGGGTATAAACACATGTTTTTTTTTAATCTTGTGGCTTGGGTTGGGCATACATATGTAGAATACAGTGGGCATATGATCTATGAAAACAAGATACAAAAAATAGAACATATGTAATTTATGAATGTTGTAGGCCTATCTATGACACATTTTTTTCTCAGAAACAATGACCATTCAATGTTATCACTGCTGCACTGGTATAATTCTAAATCTAGGCTGGACAATCAGACACATAGTCATAGGCCTATATATGGGATGTGTACAATATAACATTTTTTGTTCGAAAACTAAATTTAGAAAAAGTGAGGAAAAGGATAAATGCACAAACAAATAGATAGCTTTTGACAGTGTTTTTACCAAACTTTTTAGACTATGATAATAAAAAAGGACAACAGTGAAAGTTGTTATTCAAAGACTTGCAGCAAGTTTATGCTTCAGCTCAACATAGTCAAAAGATATGAGTTGTACTGTTTTTGTGGTGTAATATAGCACAACTAGCAGATCTGCAGTTTTGCCATTTCACCAATTTTTGGTCTCACATAGGGTTACGTTTAGAACTCGAGTGGTTATCAAGGCACAAATATCAGTTATCAGTATGATGGGAAAGTCCTGATATCTTCTTTTGTCATAAAGGGTTTAAGGATAAATCTGAAGGTTTTGTTTCAAAAAAAGACCTAAAAGTATATTTTTTACTTTAGATGGGGGATCATTGTAGCACATCAGATAAGCTATTGATATTCCTTTTAACACAAATGTCTCTTCAAATAGCAGTATAAAGGGCTGGTAAATATCTGTATTCTGGCTGCAATTTTTTTTTAATTTCTGTTCGTTCTATTGATTATGATCAGAACATTTTCCCCTTAGCACTGGCACATCCTTCAAATTCAAATCACAGTCTGAAATATACTGAATCACTTGAGGTAAATAATTCATATCATGACAATCAAAATCTCTGAATATTTTCAAAAGCCAATTATTCATCTATGAAACTATAGATCATGTTAATATTACACAACTTGTTATCCTACGATCAAATTTCATTCAGAAATAACAAAACCCTGGGATATTGATGTCAATGGATAAAAAATAAAAACACCAGGGATATATATTACAGCAGGTCAGATTTACACATGATAGCATGAATGCACTGAAATGAATTTAGGAAAAAAAGACTATGATAATCTAACTA
The DNA here is from genome assembly GCA_000969725.1 of Ophiothrix spiculata. NCBI lineage: Eukaryota > Metazoa > Echinodermata > Ophiuroidea > Amphilepidida > Ophiotrichidae > Ophiothrix > Ophiothrix spiculata. The sequence goes on along the minus strand of JXSR01S074186.1, from coordinate 6,040 downwards.
CATTTTTTAAAGAAATTATTGAATTGATCATGTGTCAGAAATATCAAATCAAACACACAATTCAACATCACTCTAACATCTTCAAAACATATCACAAATATTAACCCTAACACGCTTCTATCCCACAAAATCCAATAAGCAAAAATCAAAGTAAGTCCAAGTACATCATAGACGAAGGATATATGTGATGGCTCACCCCGAAAGGGGTACTTTACAGATGATATCAATTTTCATTTTATCATTTCACCTGTTGCAGCATTTTTTAAGCTTTAAAATTGTTGAAATTGATCAAGGCAATCAAATTTTATAACAGAAAATCTAATGGAAATTCATATTATTTTCTTTATTTTTACTGCCTATTTTCACCTGTTTCTTGAAAAGTATTCTGTCGCAAAGTCCCCCTTTTCGTGGTGAGTCATCATATATATGGGCACAGAAAGTTGCTGCCGAGCCAGGCCATACTTGGTGGCTCCATGGCTGGACATGGGATCACGATGCGTAAGGTCGGGGGTTCAATCCCAGGGGAAACAGGAGATTATAACAAGTCAGTTGACAATATTGCTGTAATTCAAACAAGCCAACATACAACCAGAATCATTTTCACAATTTAGTCCCATATCAAATCATGTCTCTATTACACAATATTTTCACTCCATTATCAAATTTCATTGAGGAAAAAACAAACGAAACCCCAGGGTATTCCTATTATGGATAAAAAAAGTAATACGGATATTACTATATGTGCCTTCACAACTCAAAACAGCTGTTAAGTCAGCAAACTTAGTTTTGCGCTACAGGTGAAAATACATGCAAAAAGTTCATAATTTAGTGAAATGGATTTGTTTGGCAGATTCACAATATTCATGCATTCTTCAAAACACCTGCAAAGTTTTAATAATGGCTTACTGGTTTTTGAATGTGTTCAATACAGTTTCACCTCTTACTCACAACAAACTTTGATGGACCATAACTTGACTTGTGGGTGTGGGATAAAGTTCCTATGTGTTAGGGTGAAAACATAGTCAGCCTCCAAACAAAATTTTTGCTACCAAACATTGGTCATAACATCACCAAATATTTGACATTGAATTTAAAGTATGAACCAGTAACAAACATTCGGTGGAATGTATATAGCATTTCAATACATGTGCAATCTAGCGTGAAATTTTATTTGGTCTCAACTTGGTGTTGAAGTTATTTTATTTGAAGTCTCTCGTCATTTTGAAGTCACAACCAAATGTTTGGTAGAAAACATTTTTTTGGAGGTGGACTATGTTTTCAATACACACATGGACTTTGCAGATATTTAAAGAGGTTGAAATAACAATAGGATAACTTTACAGCTGGTTTGAGTTGGACAGTCACAAATGTAATACATAGACATGAATATGCCTTGGTTTGGTTCTTTTTATGTTTTTATCAGCAGTGGGAAAAAAAGAAACCCACTATTACAGGAAAGATCAACTAAGTCTCCATAGGCAACTTCTATTTTCCCCAAAAAATGGTGAAATCAACAATTTTTAAGTAAGTGAAATATTTCTTAGAACATATCAAATTTACTCACATTTTTGAGTTATGATGTTTCGAGACCTATTTGGCTGGTCTCTTGATCACATATAACTTCAAAACGTGAGTAAATTGGATATGTTTAAAGAAACCTGAAGGCTGTTAAACAATTTTTTAAGCTAAAATTTGCTGAACAAATGTGATGACTCACCCCGAAAAGGGTGACTTTGCGACAGAACACTTTTCGAGAAACTGATGAAAATAGGCAGCGAAAAATAAAGTAAATAATTAGAATTTCCAACAGATTTTCTGTTGTAAAATATGATCGCCTTTATCAATTTCAACAATTAAGATGTCATTTTAAAGCTTAGAAAATGCTGTAACAGATGAAATGATAAAACCAAAATTGATATCATCTGCAAAGTCCCTGAGCCATAACAAATGTGAGTAAACTAACTGAAAAAACAAACAAATTTCATATGAATTTATATAATACATTTTTAGACAATTATGTTTATTTTTTTTTTGCATATTATCTCTACATAGCTGAATTTCAAAAGCAGTTCAATAGTATGTAATACCTAAATGAAAGGAAACTACACTATCAGAAAAAAATATTGCAATATCATGAAATATTGGAGCAAAGGTTTATTTTGAATATTTGTTTAATTGCTTTATTTCCTATTAACTATTGACCAAATAGATAAACGCCTGGAGGATACAATCTCTATAATATAGGTCATATCCGATCTAAAAAATGTTCTTTCATACAGTCTGTATAGTTTTTGCGGTCTTCTAATATTAGACTATTATATTGCAGTAATATCTACAAATGGTGTATGTATCTCCCTTAGACCGATGAAATATCTTGTGTACAACCAACGAGTGGGGAAACTAATAGCTTTCACAAGTTTGCTTAGTCTCTACAAAATCCAAACTCTTGTGTCATAAATGCTCCTAATGACAACTATTGAAATCAACATTTCTTTTAAAACAAAAATCTAGGGGTACTTAAGTTGGGTAAGGATGTGCAACTGATGATTTGGAATACCATTCATGGCCATTTTATCCGTATATATACCTCTCCTCCTCTCCCCCCTCCACCAACAACAACAAAATCTTATAGCTAATGTAAGGAAACAAAACAATAAGTGATTTTGATTTTCAAAATCATACATTTTCAACAAGCAAATAATGTGACTGTTCCTCTCGAACCAACCGTAAATGTGTCCTCTGTCATTTTCTCTTGTTCACTTATTTGCAAAGACCATGTCATAAGGATTCAAATGACATTTCATTGAACTTCATCCGACTTCTAGAAGTTGTTGTCCGTCATTGGCTAATGACAACTATTGAAATCAACATTTCTTAAACAAAAATCTAGGGGTACTTAAGTTGGGTAAGGATGTGCAACTGAAGATTTGGAACACCATTCATTGCCATTTATCCGTGTATATACATGGTGTCCCAGGAAGAATTAACTCCTAGCTTTGGTGGGTCATAACTTAAAAAGAATACAATGAAATCAAAAAAGTAACTTGACATATAATGTGAAGGTCATAGGCTAATTTGTGTATGAAAATCAAGTGATATGGTTCAATGGTTTTGTTGATATGCTCGATTGTGTTACAAGTGGTTTAAAAGACTACTGCCATTAAGTTTCAGTATTGATTGTCAGATAGATATTTCCATTAACATCAAATGACAGAGATTGTCAACAGATTCAGTTTCTGCTCATTATTCGTGACATAAGCATCAAATCAAAGGTTTTCCGAAGGGATTTAATCGCTGTTTGTCCCAACTTCCCATCTAAAAATACGAAAATGTCTACCCAATTGATCTTAATGATAATGATGGTTTTGCCAGGCAATGAATCCAATAGTTTTTTATGAACATTCAACACCTTATATTTATCTATTTTGAAAAAAAAAGAGCTTTAAATTTAGTTTTGAAGGAAATATCAGTCTGACAATCAATATTGAGACTTGGACAGTAGCCTTTTACACCACTTGTTGTAACACAATCGAGCATATCATCAAAACCATTGAATCATATCACTTGATTTTCATACACAAAATAGTCTATGACCTATACATTATATTTCAAGTTAAGTTTCTTGATTTTATTGTATTCTATTAAAGTTATGACCCTCCAAAGCTAGGAGTTAATTCTTTCTGGGACACCCTGTATACCCCCCCCCCCCAACAGCAACAACAACAACAAATTCTTGTAGCTACCTCTTGTCATTTTCTCTTTTTCAATTATTTGCAAAGACCATGTCATAAGGATTAAAATGACATTTAATTGAACTTCATACGACTTCTAGAAGTTATTGTCCATCATAGGTTGTCATGAGGTAAAAGGTGAAACTGAGATGAATACTTTCAAAGATCAGTAAGCCCTTCGTTTTCAGTTGATGGTCCTCAGAACAAATAGCTTTAATTTTTAAAGCGATCATGAATGTTTGTGAATCGCAAAAAAATCAATTTCTGCAAATTATGACCTTTGCCTGTATTTTCACATGTATCGCAAAATGACTAGCCACATTTTGGCTGGTACAACATGAAAGATACACACATATCCAGAAGATATTTAAACTGATGATAATATCTGCTCTACAGATTTCCAAATTCTGAACTTCACAATTCAGTTTCAAAACCTCAATTTAATTCATTGACTTAACTTAAACCACTTGGTCTAAACCCATCAGGATTGTTTAATAAGACCAAAAGAG
>JXSR01S074185.1:136048-149661 GCA_000969725.1 Ophiothrix spiculata | reverse complement strand
TGCGCATACGATAATAAAGGTACTCAAGGTTTTAATTCAATGAGCCAGGATTTATTCTAACTTGCCCAAAGATGGCTATAAGGGCAAACGATTGTACAAACCTTTTGCAAAGGTATATTACTTTCGAATCTGTAGCCCTGTTTAAGTTGAAATAGAATAATTGGACAAGGCAACAACAATTGCACTAAAGTTATTGAATAAATAAATAAATAAAATAAATATTGTCAGTTTTGGAAATGCAACTGTTGATTAAGCCTATAAAATAATTAAGCTGCAGCGACACATGTTATTCAAGGTAATGTTTCACGCAACAGCCTCAACTGACCAATGGGAAGTCAGGATTTCGCTCAGTGACATCAAAGCGTCCAACAGAACTGATGAAAGAAATTATTAAAGCCTCGAATTATCCATCTATGCCACCATATCCAATAACTCTGACCTTTCCATGCATGCCTGGACATGGATTTATCTTGACAAGTTGGTTTTGGAAACATAAAACCTCTGTCACTTTCAATCTACTATCAAGTCAATGGTATGAATGCGTGCTACAATATTATTTATTGCCTTTATATTGATTGAGTGGCTCTCATATCTTGATTTTCGAGGTTTAAGCAATTATTCAACATTCTTAAAATCATGAAACATTCTGGATCAGATTTTTCCAAATACATAACGTATCACAACCACAAACCACGATTAATGTTATAGAACAATTAGGTGATTAACCCACCTTATTCAATGTCAGGATGGTCTTTTTTTCGTTTAAAGTATTCCCCTGTAAGGTCAAAAGAGCTTGAAAATGCATATAAAATCGTATATCTTTTCCAAAACGGAAATTCTCGGTCAATCAAAATTAATAAAACCGAGTCTTATCATTCACCTCCTTTTGTGGAAATCCCAAAGTGCTATGTTTACATGTATTTCACTTTGGCACATATGAACAACTGCATAAATATTGCAGATTTTATATTACGCACTAATTTTGGGATTTCGATATCAGATTTTCAAGGGCAAAGGTAGGCAACCGTATTCGCTCTGTTCAGGTTTTTTTTTCAAAACACTCTTTTAAACCTACTCATTGTACTTCTAAATGTACGAAGGCGATTGTAGGTGCATCCCCTTAAAAGTGACTTCTTTACTTCGCAATTTATCCATACCTACAAATGCAAAAATGAAAGGATGAAAACAGGGGGACAGTGATAAATAAATGATACCTATATTTTTGCACATTACTCGTAATACTAAACTTGTCAATGAACTCGTATCCACTTTGACAAACACCAGTGCCATCAGTTACTAGTAAACGATGTGGTCATTGCAAATCCATAAGAATGTGGTCAATGTACGCCCAGGGCAATACGAGCGCCTTGGACACAGATAACAGAATACCCGAGACGAGTACACATAGATAGATGTTGTTTCTCTTGCAGCGTTGATCACTCGCTTTCTTTTATGCCTCGTAGCAACAAAATAATTTATTGAATCGTATTTTTTGAGTAGTAATTTGACTGGTTCAGCCGGCTCTATTAATAAGAACCTTGGTGCAGAAGTTTCTCCTTTTAAAAGTATATCGGATATGTTTATGATAAGGATGAAATTGATCAAGGAATACGGAAAATCGAACAAAATGTTGTTGCTGGAGAGGAAATTTACCGATACATAAATGTGACATGTATATTGTATAAAATCAAATAACGTGTAAAATTTGCTGCAATTAATTTGATAGATATTATGTATTGCCCTCATTATAGATATAGAAATAGATTATCACATCAATTCGGACACTACATCTTTCAAGCCTTTTGTACTCTTATAAAAAGCGGTGTGAAAATTGTAAAAAAAATTGTTCCCGCAATGCTTTTCTAAAACATCTAACGCACGCGATGTTTGTCGTCACAACGAGCTTTTGTATCAAATGTTCTCATTTAAAAAAGAAAAATAATACAAACACAAATTTTTATTTTTATTCACATTTTGAAAACGTCGAGATAAAATATTTCTGTTAAGTAACATTGCTGAATTTTTTTAAAGAGGAAAACACGTTGAATTGGATGAATGCAATTTTTGCAAGGACAACCTATTCATCGAAGTAAATGCGTCCGATTCACTGTAAAGAAAGAGTTATGATGCTTTGGATTAAATATTCATGGCCATAAAATTAATATCATGATATAAATATAATGCAACTTTTGTAACAAGTTACAAAAATCCAAGTTCAGTTTCAAATTTGATACACCGTGAATGCACACATTTGTCAGAAGTACCACGGCCCAATATCTTCACATTGTTTTTCAGAGCGTAGATTGATAAAGTAGGGCGTATTCTGTAATCAGTTTAGCGAGTTTGTCCATAGCTTGTCTAACCTAGGTAAATGGGCGCGAAACAATTTAGTGATATACAGTACGTGACAATGCAAGACTTGGTATTTACGCAGGAGAATTTCCTTGGTCATGTAGAAGTTGTATTTGCTCTGTGTCCATAAGCATGATAAGGAAGCTCTTTCCTTAGCATTTGGACGATGGAAAGTCGCATTGACACCAGATGTACAGTATAGCCAGCATGTTAATAGTCGGACCAGGCTTAAGGTTCGACCGGGTTCAAGTGAAATTTCTGATTCCAATTCCTAAAGATATTACGGATTTAGAGATATGATCTATGAAGAGAGGCATAACTGTTTGCTATTAAAACTCACAAATTATTTAGAAGTTTGAACTTTTATAATACTAGTATTTTCAATCAATATTTATCTATCTAGATTTTAAATATGATACTTTGGGATTTTTTCAACATACTGTGAATATGAGTAAATTTTCTAAGAATGTCTAATAAAAATGAATGAGTGTCTTACTCTTAATATCTTTGATAAAGTAATTGGATTCAAGTCTTGTAGCAGCAAAAACCTGTTCAATAAACAACACCACATGAATTATGAGTGTCTTACTCTTAATATTTTAATGATACGTTAAGTCTTTTCAAGTTTGTAGCAGCAAAACCTGTTCAATAAACGACACCACCAGAGGCTAATTAGATAAAGTAATATCAGGTATACCAAATTATGTCTAGTATGTTTAACAATCTATGTGAGCAATTTATGAAATGCAATATATGGGCTAAGCAGTCTATATCCCAGGGCACACCATGTAATATTTGTTAATTGACGTTAATTTCAAATTAGTCGTATTTTATTGCATAATAGCATTATAAATATTTCGAGTCAATATTCTGGAATTTTGTTGAAAGAATATTTAATATACTGGAGTTTTTTTGAAAGAATATTTATACTAGATCTTGTCTTCATACTATGTAAAGTGTGTAAAATCTTTCTCAGAATGAGTAAAGCCACAACCTTCCCACTCCCCAAAAAGAGTACGATAAGTATAAGACATATGCCCCTACTATACGCTTCTTTTGTTAACAGAGTGTGATGTTTTATCCTAAAATTTATTGATGTATCGCTTGTGACATGCGAAACATGATGCAAGGAGAATATACTCAAAAATCTTTTGGTAGGTTATGATATCCGCGATATCCAACTTAGGGTCTTGCGGAACGGATTTTTTGTCAAAAATAGGGTCTATGGAACTAAATTTTTCCAGAATTGAGGTTTCAGGAACTGCTTTTCCCCCCATGAAAATACGACTATTTGCGCATGAGCTGAAAACTGCTCAAAATTAGGTTGAAACTTAATAAAACACACTTTTGAGTCAATTTCGTTGAAAATGTGGGTCTGTGGAACAGAAGTAATCTTGAAATTAGCATCTTGGGGAGCGGAAGAGGCGGCTTGAAAAGGGGGTCTTGAGGGCGGCACATACATGTATCTTCCATCAGTGTAAGTGCCCCCCCCCCGGGAATTTGATAAGGTCATCAAACCAAAATCTTAAGTTAGATAGAAAACATAATCTGTCTTTGTTATCTGTGCGGCATTTAAGTTCTTTAAAGGAATGATATTCATATTCCACACCGAAATCTAAATTTATGTACATAAACCAGAACAATAGAACCAAAGACATACAAGCAAACAATACTGTTTTGAAATACAAAATTAACTTACAGAGTTAATTATTCCTGTTTTCATGTTATTTAGTAAAAATTTGACAAAACATTGAATGTTATCATCAAATCCCATCAAACAGCCTCAGGCGGATGCTCCTGTTTCATTTCATCACCATGCTTGTGAGCAAAACATCACCAGAGCAAATGCGGCAACACGATGCGATTATACCAATGCGGCGTTCACTCCTATGAATACACGAAACAAATTTAGTTTCCCAAGCGTCTCCAAAATGATGGGGAAGTATGTTTGCAGCTTGAAGGTAAAGCAGGCGTGCCGTTATTTTTAAGTACCCGTTTTATTTCTAATATAGCATAGCAGCGTTCAAGACGAAACTATGAATCTGAATTTGTTTTGTGCAACTATAGTTATGTTACTAACATACTAACATTAAGAACTTTCCTTACATTTTACAGTTTTTGTCTTATCACAAGAAATAGTCTAATATAACATAAAAACATGCACTTTCGGCTAAATTATCATTAAATTATAATAAGAACGTGTATCGCATTTAATAAACACACAGTTACGCCACATATCAGCAGCTTCCAAACCAATACAAACATATTTTATCTCAAATATTTCAAAAGGAGAAAATACACACAAACAAAAAACGATTTCCTCCATCGTGACTAAAGCCCGGACTAAAGTTGATCTTAAAGTACACAGTGTTTGTTATTCATTTTATAAAACGTGTATGCCTTTTATGTTTCGAGGAGTACTGGCATTATACTACTCTGCTTTCAGCTGAAAACCGAGTGAAATAACTTTTCTTATGACTGTCATGAAGAACATTTATATAAGTACAGGAAAATGCCAACTACTCTATTCAATACAATTTTAAAACATTTTACTACAATACACTTTTAGATCAAAACTTTTACAAGTCAGTAATAAAATGAAGGTGAGAGTACTTTCCTATAGTCACCCTCTCTCTCTCTCGAGTAATTGTAATTTACTTCAATTTTGATAATTTAAATAGAAACATGTTTTGTTTAAAAAGTAAAACTCCTTTACAAATTGATGTTCTATTCAACTTTAATCTCAATCAACCTCGATACTAAGTAAATCAATCATTCTTTTAAGAATCAAGAATAATAATTTGAACATTAAATCATCCTTGAGCGTTTCACTATTTACGTAAAACGATTTTCCAAAGTCATTTGATTTTTCTAATTCTCATTGAATGAAACCAAAATAAGATAAGAATTTGATAAAACATAGAAATATTAACCATTAGATATGATCCAGGTGTCATGGGGAATGAAGGGGAAACCCCTTTGAATCCATGTGTTATTGGTCACGTTCAGAACGTACTGATGGCTATTAAAAAGCTCTTCTTTTATTTGGAAAAATGATCAAACAATAACTATTTCTAATTAATAGAAGGTGAACAAAATCCATGTCACAACATTCCATGTAATTGTTAGCTTTTATACCATTTGCGTTATTTGCCGTAAAGTCTTATGTTCACACAGGAAAAAACGTACTTAGAAAGCAATGCTATTTTTTTTGCATATTGCACGTCCACTGTTAACTGTACGTAGTGCTACTATACGTGCAGTCAGAATCCACTCTGGGATCCACAAGGGCATATATGTCCATTGACTTAACATGCAAAATGACCTGTCATTAAACGTCAACTTAGAAGCGACTGTTTACCTTGTGCTTGGTCTCGATTGAAAGATAACGGACATATCTCTTCTACAAAATTGACAAAAATATATGGCCAGTGCCAAGTTTTCATGATCATTGGTGATACAGCATATCAAATCCCACGCTTCATTTTGAGTGGGCCCATGCCCATTGCAAAAATAGTGCCACTCACAAAAAATCCTGTGTTCTCAAAAGTTATACAATTTCTTCAAAAATCTTTTCATCGTGAATGATTAATTAACAGCCCAATTAGCAGAATTAACGTCAAAATTTTGTGAAAAATACTATTTTGGGATTGATATTAGGTAATTTTAGGCATTCTCACTACTAACAGGTATTTCTCAACTTAGCAGACAGTGCTACACAATTTATTTACCGATGTGGTACCGTCAGCAGTATCAAGAGCAAACTAAGCATCAATGTGTTTTACGTGATGAATGTGACTGGTCTGCAGTAAATGAACAGCTGTGAAGGACCATGTGAACTCCAACGTACACTCAGCTGCTGTTCCTGGTATGAAATTAAAACACATGTTGGTAAACTCAAACTTTACCAGCCTAATATTACCAGATTTACCAGTAGGGTATACATAATTTATGCTAAATGAGCATTTTCTTGTTGAACCACATTTGCTTTTATGTATGGCTGTTTGACTGCTTTGTATATAAAATAGTGGAAATGTCTTGCAGAGTTATAAAATCTCCATTCCAAGACCTGGTGTTTTCATTTTGATATTTATGTTTTAAAATACAACGTGAGTCAAAATGAAGTTGACCCAAATTCATAACTGTATAACAAAAGAAACTGATAACTAAACAAACTATTGGTAAAAAAATCTTGTAAATGTGCAGACTCTTCTATTTATTTTTTAAAAAGACTGAAGGAGATCGGTTGTTCGCAGACAGCTGAATGAATATGAAAAAGACAGGAATTGGCCGCTGATTGACGAAACAAGTCGCTGTTGCTAAGAAACAATAACAAGTTTCCGACATAAAACGAAATCGGATCGGAAAACCCCGATAATTACCGAAGGGCCAATCGTAGCTATTCGTTCATCTACATGCGACCAAATGCATTTGCTAAAGACAAGCATTATCAAATGTAATTATTCCTAAGAGGAGTTATGCCTTTTTTTAATAAAGAAACAAATTTTTCAAACTGTCCACATAATAAATAAGGAAAACACTTACAAATGAAAAGTAATCACTTGAGTAAGCAGGGTAATTACCTGTTTAAGAATACCCCAACCTTCCTTCGACTGCTATTTAAACATGGAATCAAGGAAACTGTGGACATTCATAGAAAATGTTGTCCATGATATGCTGATCTTTAACAGAAAGGACCATCTGAAAAATAGGATTTCGCTGCATAAATTTGAAATACAAATTACAATCAATGGTATGCAGGAAACAACCTGCCTAACACTGAATTCGTAAAGCCGGTCGCTGGTACTGTTAGTACATCGAAAGGCATCTTCTGACAAGGTGGTTGACAAGGAAGTGAGTTGAAACTTAACTGCAAACAAATAGGCCTTCAGAGATTCAAAGCTGTTTTGCAGAGCAAACCTGAAGCAAATTGTAAGCCAGAATTGGTAAGTGGAAGAGATGGCCATTAAGATCTGAGACTCGGATTGTAAACACTCCAATCTGCATTAATCTTAACTTAAGGAAGAGTTAGGTATTAGTATTAGGTGAATGCACAACTTAAGTACTTACTTTGCATTTTGTTTGCTTATTAATTCCGTGGACAGCTTGCAAAATGAGATTGTTTACTTTATCAGGCATATCTTCTCTTAGAAATTACCGATTTTCTTCATTATTTTTTAAAAAATGCAGAAGAGTCTGTATGTTAAAAAGTGCTTACCAATGGTTTAAAATATCAGTAGTTCTTTTGTTATACAGTCATGAATTTGGGTCAACTGCATTTTGACTCGTGCTGTATGCGCTTTTATCTGATCCCATATATCTGCTTGGTTTGAAGTTTTGCAGCTGTAGTGTTGTTTATGAGAATTAATTCGTAGGGTGAAAACTTAAAAAAAAGTGATTAAAATAATAAATGTAGAGCCTCTCCACTTTCTGGTTTGCATGTCCTTTTGCAGAGATTGTTGAAATTGTGTACAAATTTTCTAAAACAGACTGAAGGTTAATGTAAAAAACAGGAAAGCATCTTATCATTTAGAACAAATTTTCAAATCCTGTATCTTTAATGCGAGAAAGTCGGCTAACTGCAAATTCTTATTTGAGTTAGATCGTTGCAATTTTGTACTTGTTGGTAAGTAGCATAGATGTTCTGAAACAGACGGAAGGTTAAAGCAATACTATACGATTTTGACCAAAAATAGTTTATACTAAAAACAAAAGAAAATGAAGGAATGCGACTATCTAAAAACATTATCAAGTATATTTTCTCAAAAAAATTGTTTTACCACTGAAAAATTGATAAAAAGCACATACATGTTTTCCTATACTAATACATGTGGAATTAAATTCGGGATCCCAAATTTAATTCAACAAATGACCATAACAGAAAAAGTAAGCAACTGTAAGCCAAATTATTCGGAGGGAATTAATATCTACCCACAACAAACCCAATAAGCTAAAAAAACTCAAAAGTTATGGGTGACAGGGGACGCTTCATTTTTAACACCTTATAGTATTGCTTTAATGCAAAAATCCTGAAAGCACCCAATTCAGAAAAACATCTTCCAATCCTGCATCTCTAATGAGAGTATGTCAGTAAGTTGGCTGACCGCAAATTCCCATTTTCCTTTAATAGCTCATGTTCACATAGTATGTGTTGAAACAGTATCGAATGAATGGATAACCACATGGAGTTACTCTCCAACTGGATAGTGCCATCTAGTCAATGTAAGTCTCATTTGCGAGTGCACGTTGCCCTTGTTTACATTTTAGGAAAATTGGTGGGATGGTGTATAGTATCATGGATTTGAGAGAAAATAATTGGGGCAATTGTGTAGGTACATATGTTGTAATATGCCTTTAACGCTACATGTTTTATAGAATATCTTTAATGTCGATAGAGGCTTTTATGAAGGTTGGTTTACCTCGTAACGGTCAGTTACAGATTTAATGGATTTTGCAATACAACGAGTTACAATTTATTTTTACTTGCTCAAAGGGCTGAGAAGGCCCAAGTGTAAACAAATTCGGTATAATCTTTGCATGGGCATACTTTAAGAATATTATAGTGTTCTAATACAACATTAGAACAAAGTTGCCTCCCAGTCTATTAAGGGTTGCATTAACACATTTCAGACTGGATGTAAAAACAGGATGTTAGGAGGACCTAGCTACAAAACCCTGATGCACATTCAAACTAAAAAAACCTCTGAGACCCCTGAGCCTATCCAGTTGCATTGATGTTGTCTGCTGTATCATCTGCTTAAACAGAGTCCTACACGGGCTTCTATCCTGGTGGAATATTTTGCTCTTATCTAGTTACAATATAAAAAGTTATTGGGAGGAGGAGTTGTTATTGTGATAATTTAAAATATTCCATGAACAAGTGTGTGTTGATTTCTTTTGGAATACATTTTTTTTTTATTTACGTGTCTTATACTCTGGCAATATCAGCATATTGTTTCATACCTCAGAAGTGTCAGAAGGAAAATAAAAGTGGTACAGCTCTTTCATAAAAGTGGTGCGGCCTGTGGCCCCTTATTTATCAAAATAAGGAAACATCTAACCCACAGAAGACAATAGTTACTAAAAACGAATTTATACAGTACTATTGTGTGTTTATTTATAATAGGACTATAAAAGAACACATCCAATTAAATTAAATGTATTCATTTTTTCTGGCTTAAAAGTGGCGCGGCCAAAGCCCACATTGCCTACATGGTTCCTATGCCCATGTCATACTTTGTAAAAGGTTAACTAAATATCGTTTGTACCAGGCATGAGAGTTGACTCTCAAAAAAAAAGCTGAAAGGGTCAAACTTAGCATCAAATAGCTTTAAAATAGGCCAAAAAAGAAAAAGCTAAAAAAGTGTTCCAACTCCAAAAATAATAAAAAAAGCTGAAATCAGCTGAAAAACTGATAATTTTCATGCCTGTTGTACAACTTATCATGTATAATAAGAGTATTAATGAACGAATGTCCAAAACATTGAGAGGCAGGGTTCAAGGGCTATATTCAAAATTCTTGGCCTTACAAATTGTCCACTGCAATGCATAACAGGTCTGTCTAAAGCACAGTTGTATTAGTTTAGAGACTGTCCATGGGAGTATTTGTTTATGTCATATTGCCATCGGCAACGTCGTAGATAAAAGTTTGATATTGTGGGTGATGATCTGCCGTGTAAGGGCAATGTGTGCAGGGGAAATCTGAAGGGGGGAGGGAGTCTGAGGGGTACCCTCCTCAGTACTCATTAGCCGGAATTTTTTTTGAAAATTTAGGAGTGGATCTGTGCAATTTGGTGAATACATTTAAAAAAGAAGCCATTTATAAAGTAAAATTCATATGTTTACTCAAATAATTTTCACATTATAAGCTGATGTGCTGATTTTTTTCATATATGTACAACATTGGGGGGGGGGGGGGGGGTTATATGAATCATCCCCCAAAGTGGGGGTGGGGGGTTAGGGTTAGGGTTAGTATGTTATGTTTATATAGAATTGAAGATGTAATTAAAAATCATGTTTGATGAATAAGATGTAATTATAAATCATGTTTGATGAATAAGATGTAATTATAAATCATGTTTGATGAATTTATTGATGTAAACAATGGTGAATGGTTAATCTCAGGACTTGAAATAAATGACCTATATTGACAGGAATTACTGCATATCTGTGTTCTCCATCAGTGTTTTATTTGTCAAATGATAATGCTGTCATTATAGGTAAAGAGCTTTCGTAATTATCAAATTAGGTGTGTAGAATAGTTTCACAAACCTCTCAGTGACACAAATATATGAAAGTTAACAGTGTGGAAAAAAACAACAAAAAACTCAAATATTATAGCTTGTTATTGTTATTCATGATCTTCACACTCTTTAGGACTCTCAAGGGTTTCTACAAATAAAATGATTGCAAATTTGATTAGATTATCAAATTTTTGACATATACACAGCTAGGATTTATGTCAAAAAATGAAAACCCAGCTGTCCATTTGGACACTATCTATACAAAATCTTCTTATCAAACCTTAGTCATTTGAGAAAAGCAAGTCACAAGTTTTAAAAATCGCTTGTCAAGTCAGATTTAAAAATCTCTTGTCAGATCTTATAGATCTTTCTTGTCAGCTCACATGTCTTTTTCTTTATCATATCTATTGCCAATATCTATAAACTTTTTCACCACCCTATGCATTTGGTAATGAATCGCCCAGACATCATTTTCTTCTATGCTTCAGCAAAAGAGCTATTACTGTGCAGATACCTTGTGGCAGTTTTACACCTTCCTCTTTGACGGTAATAGTTGCCAATATGAAATAATATAACTTTTAAAATGACATCTTTTCATTCTTTCAATGAGCTAATTATAATGCTGTCATTACAGGTAAAGAGCTCTCGTAGTTATCAAATTAGGTGTGTAGAATAGTTTTACAAACCTCTCAATGGCACAAAATATATAATATAGTGTAGACAAAACAACAACAAAAATGATAACTCAAGAAATATTAAGTTTGGCATTCTCTTATTTCTATTTGCATGTACATTTACAAAATGTCTAAATCTTTGATACACTAAGACATGGAATGTTCTAATTATTTACAAATTTCAGAATATTAAAAGATATTTTTTAACTATAAAACATATTTTTTTCTTTACAAAAGTAAAAATATCTGGTAAAAATTCATTTTGCATTTGCAAAAGGGGTCAACAAAAATAACCAATGCACTTCAACCTGACTGAAATACTATTCTTTGCACATGTGAATGAATTTAACTTTACACTAATGCCTATTATAAATACTAATTTAACTCACTAAATCAGCCCTAGAGGACAATAAACATAGTGTAATCTGCCATGGAAGGCTTTGTCTCATTTTTGGTCAAATCAAACCACAATTATCTTTGACCAGGTCACAAGTTGTACTTAGCACCGGGGTTTTGCACCATTTTAAGCTGCAACAAAGTGCAAAATGAATTTTTTAAAAGTGCGAAAATGCAAGAATATAGGTCAAACAAGCGTTGAAATGTGCAATCCCCAATTAATGCAATAATTGGCTTACTTTGTTTTTCTCTAATTATTTAATTGTACTCTAAGTAACCTTCTGTATCAAATTTGATCCTTGATGTGTTTTGTACCTTGTCCGTTGGATCTACTTTATATTTTAAATTTCTTGTTAGTTAATCAGTGAATTTAAAATGTAAAAAGTGCTTTGGGGAAAATCACGAAAATTATGATGTAGACCAAAAAGCGTGAATTTTGATCACCTATTACCCTGGTGCTTAAGTTACACTAACATGTTAAATCTTTGATAATCATTTATTACTTACTTTATTATTGGAGAAAGTTGTTTTTCAATATACATGTTACTGAAACTGAGGTAAAAGATATGTAGAAAGTTCATTATCGGTGAACCGAAACTTTCCCATTTCAACGCACATAACACCTAACATTATTTTATCTTAGATTTATACAATGTCATGAATGACCAGATGATAAACTAGAGTCCATTGCACTCTTTTGCACAGGTGTGCTGGTATTTACACCTGGCATGTCATCGAAGACGACACGCCTCTTTCTATGGCGCATTTTTGTTGGTGGTGAAAGACTATCCCTTGTATTGCCACGTGCATCTGTCATGCGGCCATGATGTCGTGATAGAAAGGAAGTGCGTCTAGCCTCTTCTAATTGCTGTTGCAATAATGATACAGTCCCACGGTATCTGCATGATCAAAATGAGGAAAGGAATAATTTAAAGATCGTTCTGCTTTTCAAAACATTATGTAATAATAGGATGAGGCAAGGATTATTTCATCTGTTTATTTCACAAATAATAAATATTTATGTCAGTGCAATAGTACAAAAAGATATTCCAATTTTGATTAGTTTAAATCATGTTATGTGATGTGTGTACAAAAAATTATGAATAGCATTTATTCAATCATTGTCCATAGCTATCCATCAATTTCAGGTAAGGCCTTCTCAGGGCTAAACCTTACTCTTGCTGAAGACCTGGGGCCTTTTTCACTAACATTGTTTTTTGCGATGATTGCAGACGCTCTCGCAAATTAGAAGCCATTGCAAATATTTGTGATGGCTTTTCCATTTCACTAACATCTTTTCACTTTTATCTCCATGGACGAGGCTATCGCAAATTTTGCGATGATCTCGTCCAAATATGGGGCGAAATAACATCACGTGATATCAAGAATTTGCGATGACTTCCATTTGCGATGATTTCTTTGCGGATGCTTATAAGCACTCGCAAGAAATTGCTCGCAAACAAAACAATCGCAAATGGTTTGCGATGATTGTTTTTATCGCTAATCTAAGTGAAATCGGTTTTGTGAAATCCATCGCCAATTTGCGATGATCTCTCGCTTTTGCGATGAAGTTTGGCATTTGCGATGGATTAAGACGTTACTGAAATAGGCCCCTGAACTGTTCAAACAAAATCTTTATACCATCACAAAACGAGTGTGAAATGTTATTATCTATCTATTCACCAATATTAGGAATTTCTTCATCCATTCACCTATATATCTCTAATGGAACAGTTACGGACAGAGCCATTGTCTGTTTCGTATTTATTACAATGTCATTAACAATATCTTCATCCTATGTTCTTAATTTACATACCTGTTGTAACGTTCATTAATACGATCACGCTCCAGCTGTAAATCCTGAAGAAAACAAAACATATAGAAACCAATTAAAAATCTAAAAGAAGGTCAATATTACCTCTATTTTTAAACTAGAAAGATTTATAAA
>JXSR01S074185.1:117444-135300 GCA_000969725.1 Ophiothrix spiculata | reverse complement strand
GGGCAAATTTTAGCAACAAGAATAAGGCTGGCTGGCGCTCTACAGCTACATAAGTTTAATAATACCCTGTGGCACTCTGAGTGGTTTTCTGTCAAAACAGAGCGTTTTCTGAAAATTTTATTCCGAAACAAAAGTGTTAAATGTTAAGTATGAAGAGCAAATAATTAATCCATATATAATACGTTAAACACAGATATAGTTTCGAATTTTTACAAAAATCCTTTTGGGTAGGGGGAGGGAGTGGCACCGCCACTGTGTAAAGGTGCATATCATGGTCCATGAAATGAAGTTTAGTATAAGGCTTGTGTCATTTCAATAGATTATCTAATACTAAAGTTACGCCTTACCAAATATTTGAGTGCAAGTTCATGTGGTCCACTTTGATCATTTTTATGCCCCATGAATAAAGTGTGGTTGAATATTATCCTTGGTCTGTTCTCTTAATTATATTATATACCAAGTAAATTGAAAACAAAAAAGGTTAATTGTTTATTTGCATATCAATATTTGTCCCATAAAGTAAAACAATTTTAACATCGTTAAGTTTTTAGCTTTACTGCACAGATAGTAAGTTCATAACTTATGCATTTCATAGTCCATGATATATATAAAAGTCAATTTCAGACAGTAATCTAGAACAAAATTATGCCCTAACCAAAAATATTTGGAAGTTTGTTTGGTCCACTTTGATGCTTTCCATTTTTACATATTCATTATATGCATACTTTCTTCTATGCTGAAAATATGAACAAATGATTGGTCAATATGATTGATGAACCAATATGGAACAGTAAAGCAGATACATGTATGATACACTTTCCATGGTGACTAATTTTAATACCATTCGGTGTGCTTTATTCATAGGTGACATCAGAAAGCATCAAAGTGGACCAAACAAATGTTCAAATGTTTTTGGTAGGGCATAACTTTTGTTTTAGATTACTGATTGGCATTTTTATATTAAAGTTCATTTCATGGATTCTGAAATGCTACAGTTACAAACTGAAAACATTGTAAGGTTTTTTTATGGGACGCAAGGTATTGATTTGCAACTATGCAAATAAACAATTGACTCATACAGGTAACCTTTTTTGCTTTCAATTTACTTGGTATTAAGTGGACAAAACTTGATATGTTATCATCAAGTTCCATCAAATGGAGCCTTCATTGTATCACCATGCATGTGAGCCGAGCATTACCAGAGTAAATGCTGGAACACAAAGTGATTAAGCCAATGCCCCGCCAATGCGCCGTGCACTCACATGAATACACAAAACAAATGATGGGGAATATGTTTGCAGCTTGAAGGCAAGGCAGGCGTGCCATTATTCTTAAGTACCTGTTTTATTTGTCATATAATGAGCAGTAGTTAAGATGGTACTATGAAATTGATATATTTTTGTGCTACTTTAATTATCTTACAAAAATTTTGAGAATTTCCCCTAATATTGCAGCATTGTTGGGAGAAAAATGAAGTCAACACTGTATAAAAAGCACATGCTATAGGCTACCTGGTTGTTAACATGTAGAACAATTCCATAAGCCACATATTTATTAACAGGCAGCTCCAAAACTTATGTAAAAGATATGATTATCACAAATATTTCAAAAGAGGGAAATAAACTCAATGTTTTTATTTGTAAATGCACGTCTTCAATGCTTGTCACGACTAATTTCATTTCAAATGATACAATAGCTTTGATATTTATTTGAAACCAAGATTTTCTATGAAGGAGCATGTACAAGCCTATTTTATACTGTGTGAAAAAATAAACATTACTGCGCTAAGTAAATCTTATCATAATAGAGTTTTGAAACTTTTTACTAAGAAGTACTTTCTGATCAAAACTTTCATCAATAAATATACATCAAAGTGAAGGTAAGAGTACTTTCCTATATTCGTCCTCACTCGAGTAATTGTAGTTTACTTAAGTAATGATAGCTGTAATAGAGAACTATTTTGTTCAATGAATAAAATCCCTCTAAAATTGACATTCTACTTAACTTAAACCTTAATATCTACAGAAACTATTCTAAAGCATAAAGCTTTCCAACATTTACAAATGATTTTAAAAGCCATTTGCTTTATCAAATTCCCATTGCATGAAATGGATGAATGCAAAATGAGACAGGAACTGATAGAACATAGACACATTAACCATCAGTTATGAGCCTGTTGTCATGGGAGAATTAAGGGAAAATCCCTAGATTCATTTGTTTGTAGCATTCAAAATGTAATGGTAACAATGGTTAAAAGCTCTTTCATTTGGTGTAATAATGAAAAGAAAATTTCAACTCATTTTTCATCCGGTTGTGCACAAAATCAATATCACAATTCTCTGTATAGATAATGGTTTTGACCAAACTTACGTTGTTTGCCAAATGGTCTAGTGTTCATCAAGAAGTGTTTAGACCACAATGTGCATTTTTCAGTACTTTTCATTTGAACTGGGTTTACCAAATATAAACTCCAAGTCATAAGTTCCTACCCATGATTTCTTCATGCCTGCAGATGAAATAACATTTTTTCTGATATTGTTTGCACATCAACCAAGTCTTATCGATTTGTAGTCAGAATGTATCAAGCTCTATAACATGCGACATCAATTCGTAGAGAATGGTCAATTTAAAAAAATTACTTCAAATTCAATTGTTGCGAATTGATCAATTACACGCAGAGATCCATCAGTATAAAATGAGTGCATGGTCAGGGGGTACTGTTACACGGTATTCAACGGGTCAATAATGCTATTGTGTGCCGTTAAGTTGAATTGAATAGTTAGTGAACTATATAGGCGAAGGTTGCAAGTGCGACTATATAGAACACTGATCTATAAAGCCACTGACAGCCGCCTTCATGGCCCTCTTGTTAGTAAACCAAACAGGCATGCCCGATGCAGTGCATGCTGTTGTTGATAGCGAAGTTCCTCAATACTCTTTTTGTGTACAAGCACAAACTGACTGACCACAAACATAATTCAAATGTGTATCTTTCAGTGGGGTAAATCTGCTGGCTAATGCACCTATTTATAGCATAATGAGATATCAGGATGTAGTTTACTCCTATGAACGATGTGCTACCCAACAAAATGTTCTCGTCATACTCAAGTGTAAAGGAGCAGTAAAGTAGAAATATTAAATATGCTGATCCTTTTAAGCAAGTAATAACATTTTCTCATAACTTAATCGTCAACTTTGAAAAAAAATCAACTTTAAAATTAGAATTAATCTGATACACCACTTTGCAGGTTTTTTTCTTTTTGAAATGACAGACCAGTCAAGGAATAACATGTCAGCTGTGAGAATGCACCTTTCTCTTTTCATTTTCCATGTATTGATTTAGTAAATACTTGCTATCAACTATAATCTAGGTTCGTATATTTGTATGAGGAAGGAAACGAATACATTGTGGACTACTTGTATATAGCATATGTCCCTTATGGACTAACCAAGTGGCACAAAATGATAACAAATCCACAAACAAAATTTAACAAACAAGCATTAGCCAGGATTGCCAAAATGAAGTTCAATTTCTTCAACACCTACTGATTTTATTGCATCATTAAAAAAAACCTTCCAACTACTAACACCTACAAACCAGTAACCATTCTTGTTGAACTTGAACATTTATAGTAAAACATACCATTATTTGTGCTTTGAATAATTATTTTTTGTTCTCTGAGGAATGAAAAATTCCGTGATAGTGTTTCCAGAAATAAATTAATAATTTCTTAAAATTTAAACTTCTTTGTTACTAACAATATATTTCAGCAAAGAGATCATGTTGTTAAGTATATTTAAGTGTTACGTATGTTTAACATATCCTAAAGAATAATGTTCACTTTAAAATCAACAGCCATACATTTGGAATCTCAAAAATAGAAACACTGACAGATCCCCAAGAAATGGATATGGCTGAAAATCATCTTTTTAAAGCAAGTGATATGATTTTTGCTTGTTTGTTTTGATTCTAATAAGGTCTTCCTTTGTTTCAAATTTTCACAAGTTTTTATACCAAAATGGATCATGGCTAATGCCTTTAATGTCAATGTCTGCTTTGCATTTCAATTCAGAGATCATTAATATTTTGTACAGTTGTACTTGCTAATAGGTAGCTCAAATGTTTTAAACTGACTGTGGGTTACTGTGGAAAACATCCAGTCATTAGGGCAAGGTTTCCAATCCTATGTCTTTAATGAGAGTAAATCAATTGCTGACCGCAATACGCATTGCCTTTAATAGCTCATACATAGATAGAATGTGTTGTAATGAATGTATGATGAATGAGATAACCACATGGAGTTTACTGTCCTAGTGGGCAGTCCCATCTAGTCAATGTAAGTCTTATTAATGAGGGCACTAACTTCTCTTCTACATATTTCCATAAAGAAAATAGGAGAGTGGGTTGTACAGTTTTATAATTATACAGGGTGTCCCAATAAAAACGCAATGAACTTTGAACTTTTCTTTTGAAAAAACAGAGCACAGTTTTGAGCAAACGTTATAATAGTATAATAGAGTAGACCATTGGCTTTTACAAGATTTTTGTTTTGTTTAATTTTGATCTTTGAATCAAAAAGTTATTGCACATTTTGTAAAGACCTGGAAAATGTTGGTGGTCTCATTTGATAATCTGTAAATCACTTTAAAATGAACAGCCTTATATTTGGAATCTAAAAATTAGAAACACTACTGACAGAACCCCAAGAAATGAATTTTGCTGAAAGTCGTCTTTTTAGAGAAGTAATATGATTTTGTTTAATTGATTTGATTCTATTAAGGTCTTGCTTTGATTCAAATGAGTTTTCACAAGTTTTCATACCCAAGTGGACTATGGCTAATGCCTTTAAAGGTTGTATGCCAAAATTAAGTCATTGTTAATTTTGCCGAATTTTTTTTGACGTAATGGAGCACGCGCTGAATGGAAATTGTTAAAAACATCAAATGGTTAGGAGAAGCATTTCTTGAACTCATTTCAAGATATAAGGATTCAATTTAATGAGGATGTCCTGATATCAAGCAGGTTCTTGTGTCTGGTTGAGTCAACTTGTTGTGTCTCCTTGACGTGCCAGATGAATCATTAACTTACTTGAGTTCTTTGTCTTCAGTTTTGTCCCTGTTTTCTGTTAAAGACTTATGAATAACAGTTTTTATTGGTTGACATCTTTCATGATGATACTTTTTTTGACTCTTTTGGTAGAAATTGTATACCTGATTGTCTCACCATAAGTAACGGATTCAAGAAATATGAGAGCATATTTTGACCTGTTTCAGATAAAGATGAACTTATAATATCACTTTATGTTAGCTACAGGTTAAGTAAGATTTGTTTGGATTGATGTACTCTAGTTGGTTGCAAAACACCATCATATTCTCCTCATTTCAAGTTCTGCATTTCTTAAGCTGGAAGTGTAATCTCACAAATTGGACCAAAGTAGATTTAAAGTACTTTCTTTAATTCTTCATATCTTTAGACTGGAGTGGTAAAAATGAACAGGAGAAAAAGCATGTTGTAGAGTATTACTCCACGTTTGAAACACATGTATAAGTATGATTTTATCTGTTGTCAACTATTTTTAATATTTTGTATTTGCTCGTTGCATTAATATTGGGACAAGCTGTATATGTAATTTATATAATCTATAGGTAGACTCGCTGGGCATCCTGAGCAATAACGTCCTGAGAATGAGTATTTGTTTCCAATTTCCAGAACTATAAGTACCGATTTGTACATAGAATTGTGTAGACTTAGGTTGGATGACCCATGGTTTGGTGATGAATGAGGTCCAATTAGATATTGAATTAAATAGCTTAAAACATAAAAGTTTTAAGTGCTTTCAAAGGATGCAATTTACCCCTGGTTGGAATTCTAAGAAACAACTGGGTTGAGTGACCAATTAAAGTATCTTATTTCTATAACTTGAAACATGAACTTGTAACTGCTTAGAATTGTTGCTGAATGGTGGTCTAGATAGAGTTCATAGAAAAGACTGGCTTGAGTGACCAATTACGTATTAAATTTCTATACCCTTGAAGATGAAGTTTGTAACTGCTTTAAATGTTAGTAATGCTCTAAATGGACTTCAAGGTGACTTGAGTTGAGTGACCATTATGAATATAAAATTTCAATTCCCTTAGGTTATAACAATATGGGCAGTGTTGGATGTATGTATAGTATGTTCGGGAACATCCTGACATGACACATAGTTATAGAATACTATCCAAATCAGCTATGTAACCTTAGCAGATGTTTTCTATAACATGAAAAATTATGAAACTTCCTAGGATTGTATTTGTCATAGATTTAGATTTAAAATAATTATTTGAGATTTAAAGGATCATAATGCACATATTGTATAATGAAGCTTCTCAAACTAAGCAGGTCCCAACAGCATTTAATTTTCAATAGTGTATTTGCTTTATAAAAAATAGTATTATTATAAGTGAGTTTTCATAACATATTAAGGGCTGAAAACTTTTTTACCATATATCACTTGTTTATATTCCAAAATGTAAACTGCTAAACATGTATGCTATCAAGGAAATGTAGCTCTCCTGGTAATAAAGTAAACAACTTTGAAATAAACACTTCACACATATCTATCAACAATGAGGCATCACTTATATCACTCATAATATGCTTAAAAGAGTGCAACCACAGGGTATTATATGATTATTATGAAGAGAAAATCATGATATAGATACTCATATGACAGGTTACTGTCCTGTTGGGTATTACTGTGGCACTGCTATTGCAGAAATTGTATGCTTCATGGGCTAAAATAGTTTTGATTTTATGATCATTTATAGGATTTTCGTAAAAATATGACAGAAAAATTATGTACAATTTTCATGTTACCACAATGGTACCTACCACAACCGCACTTGCCTCCACCTGACTGATTAGCTTTAGCAAGTGATTTTAATAGCTTGCTAAAGCTAATCAGTCGGGTGGAGGCAAGTGCTTAAAAGTAGTCACTTAATTAGAGTTTTATTCTTAATTTCTTGAAAGGCTATGAAACCATCTATAAAAGAATACCAAAATATTGACATTCATTGGATTATTGAAAATATATGACAAATAATGATGCAAAAATTTAACAAATCCACCTTTTTTGGGTGCCAACATTAAAAAGTGTGACCTTCAAGTTTTGAGCTCGAAATCCAATATACATATGCTCTGTAAATTTGCACCAAGTATAATTCAGTATATCTTTCAAGTAGTAGTTTCTTTTGGAAAAAACAAATTGAGGCAATAAAATCCTGTTTTTTTCACATGATAATTATGCAAAGTAGGAAAATCCAGTTTATAAGCAGCATCAAAATGAACATATACATTAGGCCGAATTCATAAAAGTAAGCAATTGCTTTTTCTATGGCTTTTACTTGAATATCTGCCCATATATGGATAAAAGTTCAAGTAAAAGCCATAGAAAAAGCAATTGCTTACTTTTATGAATTCGGCCTATTGTTTTCTATCTAAAACATCAAAATACATTTTTTCATACTTTTAAATCTTTCATGCAACTGGTTTTGGTCATCTTCATCATTTCCCATTTCAAGCACATAATATGATTTGCACATCAATCATGTAAATTTGTCAGTTGAACAAACATTTGTGTTCTCAATTAAAAAACAAATCACTTCTAAAACACCCATTCAGATATACAAACTACAGGCTTTGTAAAATATGTACTTTCACTCTGTATGAAGTCAAGATATTTCACCTAATTGAGATTAAATCACCACATAATTAACTTTATTACAGGCTCTGTAAAAAAGTTAATTATGTGCTTTCACACTTCCACTTTGTGTTTAGTAGAGAACCTGGTACCGAAGCACACAAGACCTGTCACTTAATTGAGTTTTAATCAGCAAAAATTAACTCTCATTAACTACCTTAAATGATAATGTATAAATTATAGATTCTTAGAATGAAATGTGCTACGTTTCCTCGCTATAATTCTTCACACATACAGACATCTGTGAGACACACTGGGTAACATCTGTGCAAAGTACACAATGATGATCATGTTTAAGCCATATGTGACCATCCATCCCAACCAGCCGTAAATGCCACCTCATTTTCTCTCTTTTAATTATTTGCAAAGACCATGCTTTAAGGAGTAAAATGACACCTTAATGAACTTCCACATGATTTCCAGAAGTCAAGTTATGGTCCGTCAAAGGTTACCAGGGAGTAAAACGCATGACTGAGATAAACCTGTTCAAAGATCAGTAATCCCTATATTTTCTGTTGATTGTCTAAAAAATATGCAGATTTATTTCACATTTCCTATCATTTTCTTGAAATGAAACTTTGCTGGTATTATGTATTAAGCACAAGGGTTGTGAGTCTGTCAAAAAATCAGTTTAGGCAAATTACGACCTTGACATGTATTTTCACTTGTAGTGCAAAAAGAAGTTTGTGGCATTTACGGTTCATATGGGCTGGACAAACACAAATGCAGTTCTTTTCCTCGCTGTTATTCTTCACACATGCAGACATCTGTGAGATACACTGGGTAACATCTGTGTAAAGTATGCAATGATAGTCATGTTTTTAAGCTGTATGATAAAAGCAGTGAAGTTAAACCAATACTATATATAAAGTGTTAAAAATGAAGCGCCTCCAGTCACCCCATGACTTTTGATTTTTTAGGCTTACTGTGGTTTTTTTTGGTAGATATGAATGCCCTCCAAACGATTTGGCCAAAGATGCCTACTTTTTCTGTTATGGCCATTTGTTGAATTTAAATGGTGGCAAAACAATTATTTTCACAAAATACACTTGAAAACGCCTTAAAGATAGTCATATTCCTCCGTTTTACGCTGTTTTTACTATAAACCATTTTTGATCAAAATCTTAAAGTATTTCTTTAAGCACACCAAACAAAGTAACATAATAAAAACCCTGGTAAATTGTGAAAAGAAGATATCAGGGTTTTCCCATCATGCTTTGCTTCCAATGGGATTTTTAAACGGTTTGTGATGAGAGGAATTGGTAATGAACATTAGTTTTAGGGACGAGTTCTGCTAATTGTGCTATGTGTCGCATTAATTCCTCGTACAAAAAATTCCCATAGGAAGCAAGGCATGATGGGAAGGTCCTGATATCTTCTTTTAATATTGTTCTTCATCACATGCATCACAATCTCTGAGCAACAGACACAATAAAAAGTGCAAAGTCAGTTGAAAACTTTGCCCTTTAGTAGTGAATCACAAATTGCACACTAAAGGCCTACTATTCACAAATTTAAGCTGTAACAAAATAATGTTTGATATAAATTGACATAAATTTCTGAAAAAATAAATGGGCAAATATCTGATACATAATCAAACCATATGATAAACACAGCACTTAAAAAAACCCGGAAATGCTCTTTGAAAAGATTTTGTAGTATCATATATTTTTCCATACCGAGTCCATCAAGATAATTCGGTTTATTTATTTCTATTGCTAAATTCAGCTTAATAAATTACATTAAATGTGAAAGAATTAAACTCCCAGAAGACACTTCTGTTTTTACCATTTGCAATGAACAATGTTATTGACACAGACAAAATACTACAGAGATACAAAGCAGAGACCCTGAAGTTACAGCTCTAATTTTCTCTAATTGAAATCAATTTATTTGAGAGTGAAGCTCACATATATTCTTTCATCACACCTTCCCCAGCAATGGTGACACCAGGCAGAAAAACAGATCAAGGTTATCGCAATTTGCTGATATATTTCTTTTGAAAGGTTATAGGGGAAACATTGAATATTCAGCAGTAGAACAAAGCAATAGAAAAAATGTAAGTTTACAAAGATAAAATATCCAGCAGATTTTCCTTTAAAGCATAGTGATAGATAGGGAAAAGTAGTTGGAAGTTTTGAATGCACAAAAGCATATCACTCTTAACACACCCTCCATGCAATATCTTAAAGCTGTATGGGCATGCTTTGTTCACCAACACTTGCATGTTCATGCCGGACACTGCTTTGGAATTTTACACTTATAGAACAATACTAAAGTAATATTTGGTTCAAAATTATCTAGATTTAGTAAAAAAAAAAGATTCAAAAGTAGGATAATGGCTAACTAAGAGCATCTATATCTATATTATCAAGAAGAAAATATCCCAAATGCAGTGCGGCACTCTTTATTTCCTATACTAGTATAAATGGAGTTAAATCTGAGATTCCAAACATATTTCAACAAACAGCCATAACAGAAAAGTATGCAACTCTTAAACCTAATTGTTTGAAGGCTATCAATATCTACCAAAACTATACCCAAGAATAACTCAAACAAAACGACCCCCCCCCCCCCCCCCAAAAAAAAAAAAAAAAAAAAAAAAAAGGAAAAAAAAAAAAAAAACCCGAAAGAAAATCAATAGTCATGAGTACCAAGGGATCATCCTGTTTGTTAAATCGCATAATACTGCTCTAAAATCTCATGCAAGGTAATCACTGACACCAGGAAAACGCAAACTGTTGAGCTACATAAGCAGCTTGGAGGTTGAAAATGACAAGTCTTGATGTTCAGAAAAAAGCATAGAAAATTGGGAATGTGCAATCAATCAATGAAGTGATTTTAACAGCAAGCAATCTACGGGGCAATCTATGTAGAGCTCTATTTTCATTGATGGTACATGGTGGTGACAAGCCAGCTTTTCCTTTTATTACATACTACATACTTTTAGTAATGGATTATCCTCCCAGGAACATTGTACCTTTAGAGATTGTGAAAACACCCTGTGGAATCTTTTCCTCCCTGTCTTTATAATTCAGTGTCACACTTTGACACCACCTGGCATATTGATCTATTTTTGTTTATATTACTTTTTCACATGCTCTTGATAAAAACCTGTCTGTCACTTAAAAAAAGAATTTTAAACTGGACATTTTTCAGTATACTATAATGCAATAAGAAAATATAATTGTTGATGTCACTTCCTAAATATTGCAATTTACAAGGCATAAAAATTAAGAAGATGGTACACAGCTGCATAACTATATATTTTCTGAATGTGCTAAAACCCTTAAATCATAAAAATGAACGACAAACTACACCAAATATAAGGGGATGTACATGAAATTGAACAAGATATGTAAATAAAAACCACTGTTTGCAAAATCATATTATCAATTTGCATATTTGTAGTAAAACAAACAAACAAACAAACAAAACAAAAATAAAAATAAACAATAAACTAGATCACTAGATCTGTAGGTGTCTCATGAATCATTATAGTTGGATGCTGTACCTACTTTAATGCTCTTTTTAATTACATGCATTTGAATAAGAACATGTGATAAACTTCTAGGAACTAATTCCTAGTCCATCATATTTTAATCCTTTACTAATGAGAGTGTGAAAAAACACATATCATTATCTTGTATGGCAATGTGTTTAGAATAGCAACAGGAATGATACACTCTTTTAAAAGTATGTCTTTAACATTTTTAAAACTTGTTTTTGAACATTGTGCCCAACAGTATTGCACCATATCTACATCCATGTTGGGCAAAGGTTACACTACAAAATCACATGATTCATATATCTTACAGAGTAATTACAGAAATAGGTATCATTTTAAGTTGCTATATAATTTGGGGTTTGGATATCTTCATCATTTCGCATTAAAAACATTCACTCATCAATTTCATTTTAGTTGCTTGTTGCATACAAAAATTGAGCTCCTAGTAAAATAGTTTGCTTAGTCAACAACCAAGTCTGATTGTAAGGTTCTGCAAAAATGTGCACTTTCACTTTGTATCCAATGTATTACAGAAGAACGCCAGATTAATTGAGTTTTAATCATCAGGTAATTAACTTTCTTACAAGTTCTGTAAATGTGTGTACAGCATATTTCCTCTTAGTATCTGGCACAGTAGCACACATAGTCTTCCCATTAATTGAGTTTTAATCACTGCATAATTAACTTTTATTGATGGCATTGAATGAGAATGTGTGATAAGATTCAAAAAATAAAATGTGCTATCCTTTTTCTCCTTCCTCTTTTAAATTTATTTAGATGTGCGCTAAGAACATCTGTGACATGTGTCTCTGTAACATCTGTGTAAAGTGCACTTTGCTCAAATTTCAACATTGGTATAAGTTACTTTCAACTAATTGATCTTGGCCTGGTTTTATGAGGTTTAACACTTATGTTATTTCTTATTTTCTCCTTAGAGGCAAAAGAAAGTATACAACACTAGGGATTAAGCCTTTTATGTAAATGAATATTAAATTGAAAATAAGTATACTGATTAATTTTTCATTTAATGCCATATCTCAAAGAATGTGGAAGTGAAATTTTGATTTTTAATCGGAAGAATATGGGCTTTAATTATATGACAACAGAAAATGTATTACTTCGGGCCCTAGGGCCCTAGGGGATGAGAATATGATTGGAACCCCACACCTTTAATGATTTTATGGCCATGATATAAATTATAAGAAAAAAAAAAGAAATGGATGTACACTGAGCAAAGCTTCCATAATTCTTATATAACTTTTGATACAAAACTGTGCATTGACTTATGCCTACCACACAAGCTTTCTTCTGAGAACATAATGCTGGGTCAATAATTTTAATATCAACTAACAGTTTTATAATGAACCAACAATGATATGTTCCTGTACAAGGAGATACATTGAGTTGTTGGCTAATCAACAATGTAAACTTAATGTCATACTCGATACGCAGTTTCTATTGTCAGAAAAAATAAGAAGGAAATATCTACCCGTATTATGCAATCAAGGTATATGATATATCAATATCATATTTCATTTACTCTCGCAGACACAATGTTTGAAAAAAATGCTATTGGATATAAGTTTGGAGATCAAGATTTTAAAGTATAAGACATAATTATTTTTCATCTTATAATTCTGTTTTCTGTTCCGCTTGCTCACACTGAAACCACCAAGATCTTTTAGCTAATTAATTTCTAATGCCTGCAGAATTAATTACATTAAATGTGTATGTATTATTATATTCCCAGAAGACAGTTGCTCCCTTTGAGATTTTTGTAACACTTACTGTTATGATGAGCTCATATAATTTGAGAAGAAAATTTATGATGACATAGACAAAATTTTAAACAGAAGCAAACTAAAGACCCGTAAGCTACACATCTAATTTTCACTTACTGAAATCAATTTATTTGAATTCAAACAATATGTGAAGTTCACACATGATTTATCTTCTCACACCTCTATAGAGATGGAGAAACCATGTTAGAAATAGATTTCAAGGTTACTGCACCTTACCAATATACATCTTTAGAAACATTATTCACTTATATTATTTGAGGGTGATCCTGAGATAAAATGTTTAAATGAATGAATACAATTATAAAGGTTCTAAAGGGGCTATTGATGGTTTCAAGTTTGCTCAGAGAACAATATAGGCATGTATCTTCTTGCAGCAAGTCCATAATTGCTTGGACATAACCAAATTGCATTTGTCAATTTGCTGTGTCAAAAAAGTGTCTACTCTTCAACTGTTCTGTGATTTTATTCTGACTGAGACTTCATGATAAAAATATCTTTGTTACAGATTAAAGATTATTTTCAAGAGAACAGCATATTCCAGGAACAATAAATAGAAATAAGGGATACGAGAAATGCAAATCCAATCCTCCTCTCAGCTCACAAATATATCCACCAGCTTTTCTCCAAATAAAATGATAGCTAGACAAGTGGTAGGGAAGTTTTGTTATGTACACAAAAGCATAGCACTCCCCACAAACCATCCAAGTAATATCTGCAAGGTGTATAAATGGAGTTGATATGGGTATGCATTGTTCACTACACTTAATTTTCAAAATCTTGACGAATGTTATTTTGACATTTCAGACTAGTAATACACAAGTCAAATCTCATGCATGTGAATTATTAAAAGTAAAAATGCAAACTGATGAGCAGCTTGGGGCTGGAATTGACAAGTTTTGATATTGACAAAAATACTATAGGAAATTGGCAATATGCAAGCAATCAATGGGAGAGATTTTAGCAGCAAGCAATCTATGAAGAATGCCTTTTTGAGAATGGTGCATGGTGGTGATGACAAGCCAGTTATTTTTCACAGTACTACAGGGTGTCCAAAAATTAACTACCCATTTTCAAATGCTTATAACTTTAAAACCAGGATTTGCATGGCAACTATAGACATATGTATTGATAGAGGAAACTTGTAGAATTAATTTGGTACCCAACATGATATAATTGCCATTTTTAAAAATCATTTTCCACGTAAATTACTTCAAACGTAAAAAGCCTACTTTCATACTGAGAAGTAAAACAAATGTGTGAGTCACATGTAGAGGAGGGATCAATCTTTGAAGACAGGAGAATCATTCATGATCATTTTAATGACCAATTCAGCGAAACAGCTTTTAAAATGTTAATACAAAGATTTATGATTGTGGTTTTGTCTTAATAATTACACAATGCTCATTAAAATGTTTTTAATTTGTCAAAGCGTAACTCTCGCATTATGCTCATCTTTAAATGGTTCACAACAGCATTACCCCTTTTTACACATTCAAAGTTACACTCACAGGGACATATCAAATTACCTCCTTGTTATCCAGTTAAGCTGCCTAGTATTTCAGAATATGTTCTAGATGGCCTCTTTGCAGATTTCAAAAAAATATTTTACTCTAACGACAAAGCTCTGGACGTTTGTGCATGCGTTCTTCTTGATCTTCTTGTTTTCACTGGTGATGTTCTGTTTCAGGTCAGGAATAGCCCAGGGTGTTGGGATGTACTGTCCTTCAGACAACTCAAAAAATTAATCGAGCGGACTTAAATCATGGGAGTGAAAGGGCCAGGGTTTCTTTGTCTTGAGAAATATGATTGTTCATGAAAAAATTAATTAATAAAGCCATTCTAAACCGTTTAGCTGTATAGGGCGTCATGTTGTCATAGTGAAGTGGCAGAAGAGTATCAACACTGTATGGTATATTGGCTCAACCACTTAAAACTTTCAGACCTTCTTGCTATCTTAGAAGTTTACTGATTGCATAATGTTTGGTACCAAAAAAATGCTACAAGTTTCCTTTATCAATACATATGTCTATAGTTGCCATGCGAATCCTGGTTTAAAAGTTATAAGCATTTAAAAATGGGTAGTTAATTTTTGGACACCCTGTACATTAGGTAATGATGCAGAGCCCTCCTATGAATATTTTACCTATAGAGAATATGATAACACCCTATGGAATCGTTTTTCAATATTAAACTTATACTACCCTACATCCGTAATCTACTCCATGTTACACTCCTTTTTCAAGTGTGCTTGACAAAACCGTTAATGTCACCCACAATTCAAGCCATTCACATGGGAAAGTTTCATGTTAGTATAATACACAACACCTTACAGTTTCAAATAACAAGGTACACTAGAAACTGGTTGACAATTTTCTCTTTTAATTTCAGGCCTTTGGCACACTATTTTTCAAAATGTAGTAAACATTAAGTGTTTCTAGATATAGAATCATATGCATCATAAGATTTGCATCATTCCTCCCCACCTTACCAAATCTGTCGACATCCTTCTTCACAGATTGTTTCAAGTTTGTATGGTGCTTAGATTTAGAAACACACATAAATTAATGATTTTGTTTTTCACATTACACATGAATTAAAGGTAGGTATTCCTCCAAAAAGCAATTGTAAAGTCTCATTTGCATACAATGAGTCATATTAATGCTACAGGCAAATATGTGTCTGAAACAGGCCCATAGAAACCTATAGGATATTTATTCTTGTTAACAAAATACCGAATCCACTTGTCCAATTCAACTACTCATTTTCTGAGTTTAGATAACGTTACAGTTGTGCGCTTTCATACTAGCGTGCCACAAATTGTTAAAATAATTTAAATGAAGTGTCAGTCATAGAGTATGACTATTTGTCAAACTTTTGGAATTGTGGATTTTGTTAATTTAAGGAGATTGTCAGATGGAGAATAGTTGAATTAGACGAGTGAATAGGGTATTCCAGTAATTCAGCACTTTTTTTGCCATATCTCTTCAACGAAACATAATATGGGCGTGAAAATTTACAGGAGTTATGAGAAAAATATGCACTTTCATGTTGTATCAAAATCTCTAATTTGATTTCGTGAGTAAAAGTGATCGGAATACACACCTTAATTATGTTCTCACCAAATTGGTTCTCTTAAAATGTTATCTGAATTTAGGAATGGAAAATCCTAACATTTTAGCTTTACAACAAATTCAAGTACTTTTCATATCACTTAGTTTTCCACATATCAGATTTAGCCAATGTATCAATTTTGTATTAACATTGACAAAAAATTACATATTATTTTGTGTTGTTAGATTATCGCATTATCAAACATGTATTTTAGCACATTGTAATTAAATGGATATAATGATAAATCTGATCCTGAATCTTGGTAGATCATCATCATAAAAAGTACCTATTTTTTCTGGTATCTTGGTTCAACATTAATATCATCAAAATACCTTAACTATAAGCATCACTCATCACAAGTCGTTATATAACTTTTATCTATCCATGCAAATCAATATAAATGAAAGAGTTACGCTATGTATATCATGATAAACGGAGTCAATTTCAAGGCTTCTTTCAAAAATTTCAATTTCTGTGATTTCGACGAATATATAGTGAACTCAAAAAAACCTTAAATGCATTTTTGAAATACACAGGGATCTGTGTTATTCTACAAATTGACTCTTCTGCTGAAATCCAATCCTGTAAGACATTAAGTCTATTTGTAGTAATCGTAGAGTTTGGTCTGACAGACTTACCAGAGGGAGCATAACGATACATAGCCTAAGACTTAAATTGTTCTCAGCTTTCATATCATCATAATAGAGAAAATAGTTGCAGCCGGAGATTTCCAATTATGAGGCTTGATTGATGTATCTCAAGTGACTAGTATTATTCACAAGATAGATGGCACTTTGATGAGCATATGCACATGCAAGGTTGCAGCTTTTACCAAGAAATTTGGTGAAGTATGATATGGTAGATATTTATAGCAGAAGAATGCTCAAGGGAACCATGGTATTAATTTAATTACATCTTAGGGTCACATGGTTCACATTAGCAAGGTATGAACATGCTATGTGGATGAAATGCCTTTTCTGTATCATAAAGATTAGAATTTGTTCTATATTGCAAGGAAACTGATATTTTTTAATAGTGTAAATCTTTTTGATTTTTTTTATTCATTAATCTTTACATTTTGTGAATATTGATGTAATTCTTATTTCTATGAGTTGAACTGTGAGAAAATGCACAGACAATTAGATAATTTTAGAATTGCACTGTTTTCAGGATAAGTCAATCACACAGCACTGATATGAAATTATTTTGATACAAAGATCAACTTTGACTTGCATTTTTAAAGTTCCAAAGCGTGCTTTCATGTATTTATAAAATAATGATATATTTTTATACAAATACGTTTTGCTGGACACTGCATCTGACCAACAACCAACCCATCTCCCATTGCTTTTGTGGACTCTTCCGGTTGGGAAATCAAACAGTAGCAGAAATTCTCTTCAGTACACAGACACCATCAAAAGTGATCTCAACCTAGATCTACAAGAGATCCAACATATTACACATGACAGGGAAATCTGGTCCAAACATGTAGCCAGTGCTTCTTCCATTCTGTAGACGGCTGACCGACGATGATGATATACAAAGTTATACGAACAAATATCTAAGTCAATCTATTTCAACAAAGTAATACTGGCATGCAAATATGTGGAGTGATTTTATCAGCAAGTATTCTATGTGAGTTCCATTTTCATTGATGGTGCATGGTGTGACAAGCCAGCTTTTCCTTTTCATA
>JXSR01S074185.1:66892-87998 GCA_000969725.1 Ophiothrix spiculata | reverse complement strand
TCTTCCATGGGCCTTATACTGTCTAATATCATTGAATTCTGAACTCAAACACCATAAACTGAATTTATTTGCCATTTTGAACATTTTCCTGATTATATATTGCCTCTTGTTGAGCGTTATGGTACTTAGGAATGCTCTTAAATGCAGGCGGCACACCACAAAATAGCTCCCCATTGACTTACTGGCAAATTTTGTGAGATACCGTGCGTTGAAGGTAATACCGCCCCATTAATGAGAGCCACGTTTTGTATTTATTGGAGATCAAACATGGTATCAGAACAACTTTAAATAAACCTGACTCCTTGATTATAGAACAAAATATACACCAAACAAATTGCCCTTCTACACTTTTTGATATCCTCATTTAGGAGAGGGCAGTCAATTTTGCCATTTTAAAAAACCGGATAGTGGCGCCAGTGTAGTGGACAGTGTATCTGTAAGGCACTGCATGATATGTCCTTGGCACACCATGTTATTAACTGAGAATAGCAGTGGTCACAAGTCTCCACACACAGAAAAAGAAGATACAAAAGTGTAATGTGAATGTAATGTGAAACTGCTTTCACATTTGTTCAATCCAAAAAAAAAAAAGAAAAAAAAAAGAAAAAAGAAAAAAAAAAGAAAACCCTTCCCTAGACCCCAAAGGTCTGAAGAGCTGGTGAATATGTTTGAAGGAGGTGAGGTTGCGATTTTGATGCATGTTTTCCTTAAAATAGATGTTTAACATTTACAACGAAAAAAGCAATTGAGTGTGTTTCTAAAAATAAGCTTATGTAGAACATTATTTTATGATGCAAACTTTGCTTTTTTTCAATGATATTGATCAAGTATGTGATATATCTAAAAATATCTAATACATATTATGAGGAATTGCAAAACAAGTTGTTGAAGCTGTATTTCATTTTGCTTGATATATGATGAAAAGGCAGGGAATTCATTGTTGTGTAATACGACACTGCAGTAATAACCAGTTCAATTAAACTATCAAAGGTTTCCTGGTTTTGAATGGGAACTAGTTCAAAGTACTGGTGAATATACAATGCAAGTGTAAATTACAGCAATTACAGAACGAGTTTATTAGAAAAACTGACAATACATGTATAATTTGAGGTTTGATTAGAGGAGATACATACAACAAAATGGGAGACACTTTAGAATCAATTTATTATTTAATCAGGTAACTGATGATGCCAAATTTAGCATCAATTTGGATGGAAACTGTGCAGTCATGGTAATGCACATTTAATTTAACACCACACATTGATCCCATTCTTTGAAGGAACCAAAATGGATTTCGGAGGAATAGATCTACCCTACCACAGATTCTTACTCCAAGAAGAATCATTGAAGAATTGAGAATCTCGAAGAGAAGGGCATCCATAGTCTTTGTAGCGGCACGGAGGCATGGACTTTTTTTGGGAGCTTCAGGGTCACTTGGGTGGCACCTGCACCGGGCTGCTACTGTGTGTCCAGAGTATGTCCTGGAGGCAACATCCGGCTAAGCATTGGATTTATGGTGATATGTCCCCCATCTCTACAACTGTGGCACAGAGAAGAAGGATGATGATGATGATTAAGGAGGTTAGAAAAAGCAAAGGAGTGGAAAATTATTATAGGTAACTTAAACCTAATCAAAACATCCTTTGTCTCATTTTTTAGGAAACATCAATCCCAGGATTAAAACACAGAAAAGTATACAATAAGATACACTCATTTCCAGTGTAGTCTTTAAGGTAATGTTTTACTTTCTTTTTAAAAATATCCTGGCATTGTTTTGTTTGAGCCATGTGTAGCAGAGAGCTCGACTGTTTAATATAAGGCAGCAATTAATTTTGATCTCATGAATTATCAATGCGGTATAAATTGCATCAGTTGGCGCTCAAAGGGTTAATGATAATTCAATTAATTCAAAAATCATTTAAAAAATTCTGTTAATGAACTTGAAATTTTTACTGAAATTCCTTCAATATTCTTCATAAAGCCAAATTCAATCGCAAGAGGTCTGCAAGTGTATTTTGTATCAACAAAGCAGAAATCCCTTGGTGCAAAATCATAAATATCAAATTCCTTAATAAAGCTGGATAACATTACAAATTTGTTTCTTAAAACTCTCGCATATCAGAAGCAGAGATAGCACTATGAGATCAAACAGAAATTTACACAACCAGCCCAGTATCAAATTGTCACATGACAAGATGAAAAACAATAGAATTACAAAATTCATATACTATCGTAAGACCAAACCCCTTTATGGTTGAACACATTGCCTTCTGAGGATTTCACCAATTTTAATTTATATTTGAATATACACAAAGCTGATCTTAGAGTTGCACTGTCACAATAATATAACTCAAATTGATCAGAGAAGACCTGTTTTATCCATGAATTTCCTACTACTTTTCTGCATTGAAAGCTGCATAAATGAATCATCTTGAATGATAAATAAACTAAACGTTATATACAAATGCATATTTTTCAATTTACTTTATAGATGTTACTGACCTGAAAAAAACTTGATTAAATTAGATTCACCAAATATTATCTAAGCTTCAATAAAACATCTAAAAAGACTTGTTAAACTAGTACATGCAAGTTTCAAATTACTTAATCAAATTATATGCCTCTAATATAGAGCAAATTGCAATTTTAGAAGGACTAACATTCAATATAACTGGACTTTAATTAAATTTATAATGACCGTGGTACCTATACATAAGGGAAAATAGGAATGAGCATGTGCGGAGGAAACAGGAGAAATATGAATTAAGATATAATACTTGATGAAATATTGTAAAATAAGTTTTTGTGCATTTGGTTAAGTGCATATCTTTAATAATCTTAATATTCAGTAAAAATATTAGAAAGCAAACAATCTTCAAAGTATTTCAATATACTTAAAGAAAGGATGTCAAATATACAGATTTTTGTTCCATGTGTGCATGACTCTTATGCAATGTGTGACATAGTAGAGATACAGGAACAACATATTAACAAAGAATAACAAAAAACTCAGGTACATAAACAAACAAACAAAATCAAGCATTGTAAATCTTATATTGCACAATTGTACAAACTCATACAAGAATATGTAATAAAACCATGTACCTTTCATATTACCATATCATATAACTGTAAGTTAAAACTATCAAGGGAAAAACTTTGTTGTTTGCATTCCTCCTCAGATTTCACACCTTGAGTATACAGATGACCTCGAATTTCACACCACGAGTAGACTCACCACCAGGTATACACTGTATGTAGCTTTCACATAGGGGACCAACAGCTTAACGTGACTTCCGAACCACAGAGCAATTAGGGTAATTTCTTGCCCAAGGAAACAAGGAGACGTAAACCGCCAGGCCCGTGCTCGAACCCACCACCTCTGTATTACGAGACCCATGCTCTAACCGCTTGGCCACGCTTCCTTACAGATGACCAAATCCACTTCTGCCATTGAGATCGGGAAGGAGCTTACACTTAAAGAATACCAAGGACATGCGTTTATTACATGTCGCCTTGACCAATGTAACAGCCTTCTTTATGGCCTTCCTGACTCACACATTTCCAAACTGCAAAGAATACAAAATTCGGCGGCAAGACTGGTTACTCGCACACGGTTTGGTGATCATATTACTCCTGTCCAGGCCCGTAGCCAGGGGGGTGGGGTGGTCCACTTTTTGAAAATCTGCACCCCCGTTGAAAAATCCTGGCTACGGGCCTGCTCCTGTCTTACAACAATTACATTGGTTGCCAGTAGAATACCATATTGAGTTCAAACTTTTGGTCTTAACATACAAATCTCTACATGGATTGGCACCTGTTTATCTGCAGGACCTTGTTAAGAAGTATATTCCACCTCGCAATTTACGTTCTGCTTCTCAATTTAGGATTGTGTCTTCATCAACAGCTACTGCTACTTATGGTGATCATTCTTTCCCAGAAGCTTCTGCTGTCCCTTGGAATACTCTGCCACTTCATGTAAAGAACTGTCAAACTGTCAATCAATTTAAATCTTGCCTTAAACTTGCTTTTGGTAAATAAGTTCCTTGTCTCATATAACTGTATAATGTCTTGCCTTGCTTAGTATGTATATGTATGTTTAACTTGATTTTTGTATATCATGTCTTTGTATGTAACTGTTTAGTTTTCTTATGTTTGTATAGCGCTTACAGACTCCGGTATTAAGCGCTTCATAAGCACCGTTATATTATTATTGTTATTATTATTTTTGTTCATCTAATATTATGACAGGGTGGGTGGACAAGCAATATTTTGTCTTGTACTGAAAAAAGGGTGTTTTTATTTGCATTTTTGAATAATAACAGTCCAACTGAGATCATGCATCAGGGCAAGATGAAATCTTCCTACCATCATATTCTACCCTAGTGTATAAAAATAATGTGGGCTTAAAACTTTTAAATGAATGTATGGGTTACAGAAACTTTTTATGTTCGATCATCAATTTCTTTGACACACACGAACAGCAAGATCTTTTATCTGTGTGTAATGAAAAGTTTTATTACCCTCATTTCCATTCTCATCAATCTACAGACATGACTGATGTTGCAGACCAACACAGACATTCCTTAATGACAGGTTATGGCAAGGAAAGTTTATTGACAACCTTCATTGGGGAATAACTCATAATGAAATATCTTCAGAAATTTGTAGGTGTGCTTGATCTGTTTTCTCTTTCTGTCTAATGTATACAGAACATATTATTGGGAATGGTGTGGCATCTAGGTGTTCTCAATTTTTGGGGCAAATGACTTCATTTCTAATAAGGCAACTTTTTGGCCATTTTTCATTGCCTATTTTGTTCTAAAATTTATGTAGCCCATTATTCTTATGGCAAGATAAATAATTGAAGTATTTTAAATTACTTCTTATCTGTTAACAGAGACCATAATCGGGAGCAAAAAACATCAATTACAAGAGGTTTTGATCAATTTGGCCAGAAAAAGATTGTTCCTGACCTTCACTAACATATATTAGAACAGACATTATATGAGAGGTGTGAACAGAACAGAATCATACAGGAATTGTTTTGAAATATTCTCTAAATCAACATGAAAAGTAAGTTGAAATCCATATTGAGAAGCACTGA
This sequence comes from Ophiothrix spiculata, assembly GCA_000969725.1. Lineage (NCBI taxonomy): Eukaryota > Metazoa > Echinodermata > Ophiuroidea > Amphilepidida > Ophiotrichidae > Ophiothrix > Ophiothrix spiculata. Next base: position 82,891 of record JXSR01S074185.1, on the reverse strand, counting down.
TCTAGGTGGTAAACACTATGGAGAAGACAAGACTCAATATCACTGACGTCATTGTCTCAAGGCCATGGGTAATGTACTTCAGTTTTCCTAGTTTTAGTTTGCTGGGTCTCCATAGAGTGAACTGAACTGTTTTTTTCTTAAGAGATTCAATTTACAATTTTGGAATAATGTCTGATATACTCTGGAATAAAACAGCTTTGGTGTCTGGTTCTTTTCTTCTTGAATCTGGGCTATGTGGTTTAATAAACTAACTAGGAAAATACTTTCTACAAAACCCCCTGGTTGTTTCCTTAGAAATGAATCAATGAAAAACATTGGCATGTTAAATTGCTGCGAGTTATTTGTCTGTTACACTAATTTCAATGGAACGTATTGTATAGTATAAGATAATGTCCGAGACTAGAGTGTTTAAATATGGCCAATAAATTGGTAAGCAAATAAAACTAATATTCACATCATAAACACGCGTATGATTACTCTGTGATGAAATGTTGCCTGGAAATCACTTTATATTTACTATTACATTTTTGCAATAAACTCTGATTGACCACATACATCATCATCATCATCATGTGAGTACAAGAAAGTCGTATCTGCCATGGCTGCCTTATGTTACTTTTATTTAATAACTTAACACTAGGATGGAAAAATACCTCAAATGTTATAAATCATATGACAGTGGCTCTTGAAATGGTTCTGTGTCACCTGAAGAACCATTTCTAGAGCCACTGACCCATGACTGGACATTATACAATGCACAATGCAAATTTATGACAAATGGCAGCTATTGCAGATACGACTTTCTTTCACTCACATGACGACCTCATCATATCAGCAGTCTAGCGAGTAAAATATGTATTCATTATCAAAATCTTAAGAAAACGTGGGATACATAACACAAATATTAGTATTTCTTCAGACAATATCATTAACATCATCCTGTACTCTTTGGATTATGTCAATTTTGGAAGAATTTAATTTACCAAGCTGCTTTACTGCGCTAACACCATAAAGATAGGCATAAGACAAAAATTGACGTTAGAAATAGGGTTTACTTCAATATCAGCAATTTAGCGAGTAAAATATGTATTCATTATCAAAATCTAATAAAACGTGGGATACATAACACAAAGACTATTTTTTCTTCAGACAATATCATTAACGTTAAATCCTGTACTCTTTGGATTATGTCAATTTTGGAAGAATTTAATTTACCAAGCTGCTTTACTGCGCTAACACTATAAAGACAGACATAAGACAAAAATTGACGTTAGAAATAGGCTTTACTACAACCAACCTTTATCATCATTTATTTAATCTACAAGCTATAGTTAGTACCAGACAAATGAAAAACCCTCCTGATGTGATTAAAATACTAATAACATTGACATTATCAGAGTGTTTATTCGTGCAAAGAAAATAAAAAAACAGGCTTCATTGGACAAACTTAGATGTAAAATGTTGGAACCTGATTTTAAATCTAAAAATGTTTTACCAAACAAGAACAAGGAAACTTTAATCCTGTATGATTATGGTAAGAATTTTTACAATAAACAGATCACATTAATCAATTGTTTGATACAACCTGAAAAAGCAACAAAATAAGCTCAAAACATTGCCTTTAATTGAATTGGGTGGAGCTACTGTACCATCTGATGGTTATAAAGTGAGTGATACAATATGCTCATTAAAGTTTCATTCAGTTGTAAGGATATAGAAACATTTTTATGACTGTAAAGGTGAATCTCTTCTTCATATTTTTCTTTCTGAATATAAATTCTGCTGATATAACAAAGTCATATCTATGTATTCTTATTAAATGTAGAATATAACCAAAATTGCCTAAAAATGTCTTGCAACCTTACTTAAAGATGCCACTTTTCTATTGATGGTGTTAAAAGCTTGGTAAGTGCATCATATAATATACAATATATATAATATATCATATAGGACAAATAGGACAAATATAAACATATAAAATTCATAATTTCAATAAGTTCATAGATATAATTGTCCTAAAAAAGCTTGATTAAATTAGATTCACCAAAGATTATTTATTTCAGTGTCAATAAAAACATCTAACATAACTTAGTAAACTAGTACATGTAAGTTTCAAATTGCTTAATCAAATTACATGCCTCTAAATTGCAATTTTAGAAGCACTAGATATCAATATAACTGGACTTTAATTAAATTTATAATGACCTTGATATCTATATACAAGGGAAAATTAGAATCAGGACATGTAGGGTGGTTACCTGGGGAAAAACATGGAGTTAAATGGAGACATTGGTTGGAAACATCAAGAAAAGTTATTTAGCTTGGCGTCCAAAGACATTCGCTCGTCTGAGTGACGTTCGCTCACCCTACCAAGAAAACTTCACTCCAACAGGAAGAAACATTCGCTTAATCAATTTCACGACATTCGGTACATTTCAGATTGAATTGCAGCAAAGATTGCTCCGAATATTATTGGGTTATTTTAGTCAATAATCATAGCACCACAACATGCACGAGTGACATTGACTTTCATCGATAGAAACGATGTTTGCACAATGTCGCTCTCCGTTTAGCGAATAAGTCGGAGCGAATATCAAGAGCGAACGTCACTAGGCTAAGCGAATGTCTTTGGATGCCAAGCCTAAGACATAATAATTGGTGATCAATGTAAAATGTGTTTTTGTGCACATGGTTAAGTGCTTACTTTAAAAAATCTAAATTCAAAAAATATATTTAAAAGCAAATGATTTTCAAAACAATGGCGAAGCATTCCCAATATTTCACTGTCAGTGGGAAGAGGTCATCTGTCGGTAAATTTGTACCACTGTCTGGAATTTCAAGTTGAAGAGAAGTTTGTTGTTTTATTTTGAACAACGTTTTTAGTAAAATTTGAACCAATTTGTTTGAAAGGCTTTAAAAATCGTTGCCAAATGATTTCATAGCCAAGATTCATGAGAAATTGTGACATATATAGAATGTCAAAACAGTTGTTTGTGCACTTATGGGGCCATTTTTTACCCTTGTAAGATTTCGAAAGCAATGTTGAAAAAAAAATTGGGTCTACCTTTTGAGTCTCAAATGTCGGTTGTCAAAATTTTAAAAAAATGGAACCCATAATATTGAAGCTCTGGTTAAGCCACTGTTTCAAAATATTTTAAAATATACTGTTTACTTAAAGCAAGGATGTCAAACATAAAGATTTCCTTCCATGTAATGCGTGTATGGCTCTAGTGTGGGTGTTACAACATATAGATAAAGGTACAAAATTTTAACCAAAAAAAATCAAGCACTTTAAAAAATGGAATATTACACAATTTTACAAATCAGATCGAGAACTTGAAATAAAACAATGTGCCTTGCTCATATCATATAACTGTAAGTCAAGGCCACCAAGGGAAAAACTTTGTAGTTTTCATTCCTCCTCAGATTTCACACCTTGAGAATACAGATGATCAAGTCAACTTTTGCTATTGAGAAGCAGTTTACACTTAGGGAATAGATGATGACATATTCAGTTTTTGTCAATCTTATATTATGTCATTATGTATGGGCATGCAATAAAATTAAATGTTTTAAGTCATCTTTTGATCCTGCTTGTAATACTATAACAACAATGCAAGTATCAAAAAGTGTTTTTTATTTGATTTTGTTGGCATTAAACTGTAATTTTGCTGTTTAAGAAAACTGTCAAATGCATTTCTACATATGCTAAAATTATATCCAAATTTACTTTGATTTGAACTCGATTTGAGAAAACAATTATTGTGGTTTTGTAAGTAAAGCTGTGTTATTATAATATGATCCAAAGTGAAAAAGAAATACAATGGATTGAACTACAAATAAAAGATGACATGGGCCTTCTTAGAGCAGTGGGTGTATAGATATTGGTAGCTGAACCCACCCACTGCATGCTATGTACCTGGCATACCATGTTATTAATTGAAAATAACAGTGGTCAGAAGTCTCACCGCACAGAATGTAGTGTGATAATACTTTCACATTTGTTGAATCAAACCAAAAATTCCCTTTCTCTAAACCAAAGGCTTGATGAGTTGGCAAATATAGTTGGAGATGGGAATGAGACCTTTGACGTGTTTTCTTATTATAAATTTTGACAACATTTACACCTGATAATTGACTGAATATGTGATATATCTAAAAAAATCTATTTCAATTTGCAACGAGTTGCAAAAGTTATTGAGCTTGTATTTCATTATTTAGATAGAAAACCTTGCTTGATATATGATGAAAAGGAAGGGAATTCATTGTTGTGTAATACGACACTGCAGTAATAACCAGTTCAGTTAAACTATCAAAGGTTTCCTGGTTTTGAATGGGAACTAGTTCAGAGTACACCTGAATATACAATGCAAGTGTAAATTACAGCAATTATGAACCAGTTTTATTAGAAAATCAGACAATGCTGGCATAATTTAAGGTTTGATTAAAGGGGACGGGGTATGGACAACAAAATGACAGGCTTTTAGACTCAATTTGTTTATCATGTTGTAGGAACTGATGATACCAAATTAGCACAAATTTTGGAATGAGACCATGTAGCACTGGTAATGCACATTACAGATAATAAAGCTGAGAACAAAAAGAATGAGAAGTTCTTCTTAGTGAACTAATCAAAGCATTGTTCAAAGTATATCATGATGTTCAAGAATTCAAGTAGAAATACCCTCAGTGAAATGGCTGTATGATAAAAAGAGACCTCTATTATATTTAGAAGATAACTGATCAAAGTTGGATAAAGTTGATTATTATTAAATTTACCAGATATATTTTGCTATTTTCATAATTCTTAGATGCATCTGTAAGACAAGAAAATAATAATAAAGATACATTTTGGCTTCCATGCTAAAAACAAATATTAAAGTGCATGTTAAATTAAAATTACATCATTTTGTGCAGGAATTTTGTCTGCTACAAAACCAGTTGGTTAAATTGGTTTGTTACAGCACATTAACAAAAAGGGGTGCTGATATTTGAATACGCCAGTACAAGAACAGCCAAACTCCACCATTTTGATCAATATGAGTTATTCCTGCCAAATCATTCCTGCCACAGCAGGCTTTCTGTGGTATAAATGATGAACCAAACTCTGCAAATAATAAGAACCTAAGTTGTCAAACTGTCTTAGTTATTGAAGTTCCTTAGGACTATTAATTGATTGGATGAGCAACTCCTATGAAAAGATATTCAGATTCATTTTTTTAGTATAACTCAAAAACAATTTTGGTGGAGTTGAGGTTTGTGTCTATTTTATGCCTAAAGCATACCAAAAAGGCTATGAGTGGCAGGATTTCATTACACATCAAATTTGTCCAATTGTGATGATCAATACTGTTGTTTAGAAAAAAAATTTATCGTTCTCCCAAAGACACCGACATATTCCAGGAAAACAACCCAACATAGGAAAACAATTCAACATAGTAGATGGCTTTGTTTAAATAGCATTTGAACAAATTACTCTCTAAGTTTAAAATAAAGTTCGATATTGATATAAAGCCATGTATGTGCTATTAGACATCTTTCCCATCTGGCCCTGTGTTTTCTTATGAGTAGCAGGGTAGGAGTTCCTGGTTCAATTTCTGCTAAGGACTTGGCATAGATAGTGTTGAACAAAAACAAATAATAAGAGTTGCTCTCTCTGTTTAAAATCAAGTTTAATATTCATGTAGAGCCGATATACTATTAGATATCTTTCCCATCTGGTCTCCTGTTTTGTCCTCAATAGTAGTCAGAGCCATAAAGTATACAAGGTGACCATAGAGCTAATATAGATATCCTTCTCTCCACAGAATTCTTTAAGCGAAAACCAGCTATCCTAATTGACAGGCAATACATAAATACCTGTCACTACTCTATAAAACCTCTCTATATAAACTATTATATAATGGCTAGTTGCATGTTAATGATGCATTTGTTATTACACTTGTCAAGATTGTCAACTTAAACACTCATTCTGCAGTGACCAAAGGTAGCTTGACTGATAATGAGAGTGGTGTTTATATGATACATAGTTAAGTTAAAAATATTAATATTGTATACAAATATGACATGCAATCCTCTTGCTATATAGGACAACTAAATATCATGTTCCACTGATTCAAAATCTTGTACTTTTCCACCAGACCAAGCTTCTTATTGATTATTTTATGTGAAAACATAACATACATTTGATTAATATAGTTGTTTTTTAAGCAAATTTGACTGATAAATAAACAGGTTTGAAATTAAAATCTGTGTGTAGGGGTTTTGATAGCCTATGAATCTGATCTACAAACCAGGAGGCAATGCTGGGGAAAATGTCTCGCACCTGAATAATAAGAACAAGCTCGTTATTGAAAAAACTTGCCACAACTATTTCCTTATAAGTGTTAGATATTCAATTTTATTTTTCACCTAGAAATGTGGTATAATTTGGTCCTTGTACCCCAATTTTAAGTTGTATATACTTGTATTGGAACTTGAATTAGAATTGAATATAAACATATAAAAATATTTGCCTTGGATGGTCTAATTATCCATTTATCACAAAATTCAGTTGGTGAGAAGTTCTCACTCTGGTGAGGAAGTCTAGTGACACCTCGCCTTACTGCTTAACTATTACAAATATGGACAATTCATAACAGAGTTCCAACATTAGTTCAAGTAGTGGGATACCAAACGGCAGGTAAAAAAAGGTAAAGGGGACGGCCTGTATTTCACAGGTCGGAGTGCCCATCTCTCTAATGAAGCGTTTGGGCAAGACTCCACAATTTGTTATATTTGCAGTGAGGTGTTCGCCACACCTCCTTCCCCAAGAGTCTGTTAACTTCCCATCATTGAAGAAAGCCGTTTCCCATTTGACACCTGGGTAGAGAGGAGCACATAAAGGTAAGTATCTTGCTCAAGGACACTACACCCTCGGCCCACCGGATTTGAACCCACGACTCTCAATGCCCAGTGATTAACAGTAGAGGACTTATAACTTAAACAGCAGGTCTTGGGTTCAATCTCTGCTATCCAAGCTTGTTCCATATCAGATTCTATTACTAAATTATATCACAAAAAAAACATGAAAATTCTCACCTTCATGATTACTCTTGAGCTCTGTTATTGCATCATCTTGTTTCTCCATCCGAGATTGGTACTTCACCCTGTCTAACTCACTGCCTTTGAGAGTATCATGAAGATCAGTGTAGCTTCGGTCCAAACTTTTCTTCATCTTAGATTGGGTTTCTAACTGAGTACGGACTTCTTCCTGCAGCCACTGAAGCTTGCTCTACATAAAAAAGATAAGAGATATAAATGTTTACATTTATAAAAATGGAACACTATTGCAGGAGTCCGTCCCTCTGGGATGCCATAAGCAATAAGCAAGAACTAAGATACTATGAATAAAACAACATTGTGTCTAGCAAGTTGTAACCACAATTAAATTTGGAAATTTTCCACAGGATGTAATATATCTCAGCATTGAGTCCTGTAGCAAGATTCTTTATCTACATTGTTCTTCCATACCCAGGTGGCAGACGTAGGTTTCTGTACAAAGCACTGGCAGTTCATTCAGATTCATTTCTGCAAGCTATACAAAATAGTGGAGTCTGGTGTAATTCTGAGAAAAATGGAGATTGGGTCCTTGTTGTTGGTTTTGTTTGACTTCCTGATTTCAATGAATCATTATCAAGTATGACTTAAAATGATCTAAGGAAATTGCCTAGTAGGCCTGGGACTAAAACCCGGGTACCCAGATACCTGCCAAATCTATGCTTACCTGGGTACCCACCCGAAAATTGAGTAGGGTACCTGGGTATTAAATTACCCGGAAATTGAGTAGGGTACCCGGGTATTAAATTACCCGGAAAGTCCCAGGCCTATTGCCTAGGACTTTTGAGTTGGCAGGGCAACCTTGTTATGTTCAAATAAGGGATTTGTAGGTAGGCAAGACTTTACTTTCAATTGCTTTTTATAGACAACCGACTGTTGTTAGTTGAGAGTATACAATCTAATTTAGCGTTATGTGTGAATAATGACCAGCAGAACACAGATTAAATATTTGTAGAATAGTGGCAATAAAAGGCAACAAACTCTTAATAAAATACAGAGTTGGGTCACTAACCAAAACTTTTATACATTAAAAATATACATTTACTCAAATAAACCAAATTCCAATATGTAACAATTTCCATACCATCAGTTAACAAAATCCCAGCATAGATTACATTAAAGTATCAGCAGAAATGCCATCACAATACCAATTACGCCTCAAAACAGGGGTTTGTTGTATGTTTAATATCCAACCAACCAGGCACTACTATATTTTTAGTCATTTAATTACATTGTGAAATTTATACTCCTCACGTAACTAGCCCTAACTAAATTAGTTCTGGTGCAGTAACGGATTTAATTCTATCAGTTGAGGCATTAGCAAGCTTATGAAATTAAAATCTGTGTGTAGGGGTTTTGATAGCCTATGAATCTGATCTACAAACCAGGAGGCAATACTGGGGAAAATGTCTCGCACCTGAATAATAAGAACAAGCTCGTTATTGAAAAAACTTGCCACAACTATTTCCTTATAAGTGTTAGATATTCAATTTTATTTATTAAATAAACTGTGGAGCCAATAAAGTTAGAATGTTTGAACCAAAATAACTTTCATGCAAAGTGGTAGTGCTTATAAAAAATAGTTGCTTAAAACAACAAATCTTTTTTGTTAATGCAATTTTGTAGAATGTTAAAATGTAAAGTTTAGGTTTATAAGTTTTGCAAATATGTGCATCTCAATTTCAAAGTCAAAAATGTTGATTAAATGTAAGAGAAAAATATATGTATTGTTCATTTTTTTTAATATAGACTGCAATATAAATTAGTTACATTTGGTACTTCTAACTCTCTTTAACTATTGCAATATTTCATAACTATCTGTTAAATTGCAAAATCATTCCGTTCGAAAAAACTCCATTCTATTCAGATCTGCACAGTTGTGTTACAAAATTCAAGTAACACAAAATTGTTACATGTGCTGTACAATTCCCAAGCTTTCAGGTTTTCAGGTGAAACAAGCATCTGACTCAATTCTTAAAAGAATTATTATAATTTGTTAAACTTAATTATATTCCCTTTTTACTTTACTTTTACACAACTTGCCATGCCACACTTTTAATGGCTTTAATAGATCTCCTATAGTATATATACCTATTTCACACCAATTGTATCAATATTTTTATATCATTTCAACTATCAAAAAGTTTTATGGATTTTCCTCGATAAGTAATTAGCATCCCACATACCAACATTTTAATGTGTAAAACTCAAAATCATACTTACTTTATTTCACACTATAATAACTTGAGTTAATGTAAAATGTTGACTTGTAATAATTCATTCTTGGAATTCACAAGATCACATTACCAAAACATATATTTGTCAAAAACGTGATATTTTGTAAAGACACCATAAAGTGCTGATTTCACAAAGATAGCATACAGAAAAGATAGATGAGCACTTAATCTTTATTAGAAAGGTGAAATATAAGTACTGTTTATTTCATATTTCACTTATAATCCATTTAAAACCTGACAGTTCCTTGTTTCTTTACATAAGTTCTCAGCTGACAATATGCGTAGTAGGTATATAGGAATAAGAATATGGTTGGTAATTATGTAATGATGTATTATACACTGGCGGTCAAAAGTGCTTAAATACAAGCAAATTATATCAAACAACTTAGACTCTTAAAAAATTCATGTTTTTTATATGTGCCATATGTATGAATATTAAATAATCCATGTTTCCTCTGATATTTGATCTTCCATAACCATAAAAATGGCCGATTTCCTGGACCATATATACAAGTACACCACATGCAATTTTCAATATGTATCATGTATTTTTTTATTCAATGCTCGTTATAACAATATGAAAGAACATTCTCATGTTATAGGTTATACAACAAATGTACAGTTATGTAAATAAACTCCATTTTTGAATGTGCAGAAGAAAGTATACAGTATCTTTAGCACCTCATATTATGCGGTGAATGTAATTCCTGTTGGGTTCTAGATGTATATGTAAAATATACAATTTTAAAAAAGTGATGCAAATGATAAAAGGTTCTCGGAATATTGCTGGTTAAAGGTTTTGTGTGCAAACAATTTCGACTGCCAGTTTAAATGGTGTCAGTAAATATATACCTTGGTAATTGCAACAAATAAAAATGTAGATATTAAAAACAACTTCACCTCCAATATATTTGATTTAAAAGCTGGGTGAACATATTAGGTAAAAAGATACAAAATGGTTAAACTATTAGATTTTTGCCAGCAATATGAGTTTGTATTATAGTCACCAAGTAGGTAATTAAATGATGTTACCTTTCTGAGTTGTATCGGGCTTATCATTTCTTTCTATAAAAATTATATAATACTTCTGTGCCAAAATTGATAAGGAAGGTCTACGAAATAAATTTTCAGAGGATGAAATAATTTAAATGAACAAAGTATCAAATGTAAAAGACAAAAGTACCCTGGTTACCTAAAGTGTATTCTTAGTCCATTGGTTATAATGGACGTTTGGAAGTAGGAACAAGGGGAATATACACTGCCGCTGGAAAGTATTTCCGCACAAAACCTTTATTTACCATATCTCGAGAGGCGATTTTCAGACTTTCATAATTTTTTGACAGTACCTATATTTATAATTATCTATAGAATCAAAGCATAATTGAACTCAATGCATTTGAAAATATGGTGTGAAATGCATATTCACCACTTTAACCTGTGCATAAAAATAGAGTTTCAATACATTTCTGCACATTTGTTTGAAAACCTATAACCTGAAAACATACTATCCGGTTGCACAGTAATATGGGGATTTCATATCGAAAGGTACCTTAATACCGGCATAGTACATTACGAGATACGGGCCATTGAAACTAAGCATAGTCAAAAATCACGTCCAAGGACGAATTTCTAATTTCATCAGAAAGGTTATCATTGAAGTGTTTTCTATCATACTAATCAGGTTCCAACATACAAAACATAAGAAAAATGTATTAAAAACCAAGCTAATAATCCTCTCTCCATTCAAGATTTACTAAGTACAAAAACTTTAAACTCGATTTTCTCAGAACTATAGTTTTCTGAATCAGCCCGATGCCTTTTACCAATTTGGGTGTAACTTCGCAACCGAACATCCAATAACCAAAATCAAGGTGTCATTTTAAAGCTTAAAATCTCAGCTTTCAGATGAGACCAAAAAATCAATTTTGATTTTGCCGACCTTAAGGTACCTTTCGATATGACGGGTCACATATTATGAGGTTAATTGACTACATTCTAATAAGATTTGTAGATGGGGGTGTATTTGTATGTGGTCGATCAATGAAGTCAGCCATGGTAATGGAAGATCAAATATCAGAAGAAACATTGATTTGTATATATTGAATAAATGTGTCACATATACATGCATGCATCTTTGATTTATAGGTCGTTTTTTAAAAAATAAGTTTCTAAACGTTTTTAATTATGCGGAAATACTTTCTGGCGGCAGTCTAAGATGATGCCTCTACAGAAACAAAAACAGCAATTCAGAGCAGCAGGTGAATAAGAAAGGGCAATGCTGTAACCATGGGAAATAACTTGCAACCATATTCTTTGTTAATGAATGTGAATAATATATATATATATATTGGTTAAAGACATCACGAGAGCCCATTTCAATGGATGCCTGAGCAAAAAAGCAAATTTAAACTTCATCGAAAAGAGGCCATAAAGCCATAGATATCTTTAAAGAGGCTATAAGACCATAGGTATTTATAAAAAGAGGCCATAAGACCATAAACATCTTAAAATATCCACGATCAGACAAAGATTATGAATGACCAGTTTATCCCATTTAACTTTTCAAGACTATTTTCAAGTGATACTGATTCTCAAAGCAACAGAAGGTTATCATGTGAAAGATAGAAAGTCGTGGCCATGTTCCATAAACCATACACTGGCGGTCAAGTGTTTGTGCACAAAACCTTTAACCAGCCATATCTCAAGAACCCTTCATCATTGGATTTTATATTTTACATAAGATAGAAACTACAGAACTCAACAGGAATCGCATTCACCGCATTTAAAAATAAAGCATGCTAAACTTTCTTCAGCACATTCAAAAATGGAGTTTAAATAAATAACTGGACATTTGTTGGAAAACTGATAACCTGAAAATGTTCTTTATGGTTACACGGTGATAACGAGCGTTGAATAATAAACTACATTAATACATATCGAAAGGTGTGTGTGGTATTTTTATATGGTACAGGAAATCTGCCATTTTCATGGTTATCGAAGATCAAATATCAGAGGAAACATGGATTATTTATATTGGCTTATTCCATAGAAAATGAAACTTTTTTTTGAGTTCAAGCAAAAAATCAGCTTTTTTATTCGACCACATTAGCACGTTTTCAGTCATATATTTATTACTTGGTACGTGAAAAGTAATTTCCAATCAGAAATTGTACATTGCACATGTTTTATTTCAAAAATGTCACAAACGTTACCAAAAAGTTACACCAGAATGTCACAAACATTACCAAACGTTACCACACAAAACAATGCATTTAAAGAAATTCTGACAATATAATATCCTAATATGTTACCCATCATCTGTGTAAAGTGCAAAAAGATCGCTAATTCGTCAGAGAATTTAACGTTGAAGTCATTTGGAGCAAAAAACCATTTCCGTTACCAAAGGTTACATGTTCTTTATAAACTCAGGATTTTAGCAAATAATTTAATTTTAAAAACATCTACATGTCTTGACCTCACCAGTGAGCACCATTATCAACAACAAACTCGTGGATATGTTTATGCTAGGTTATGAAGCCATTTAAAAGTGAATTTTTTCAATTTTTCGGTCATAAACGTTACTTTGGAATCGGTCATAAACGTTACTTTGGAACGGTCATAAACGTTACTTTTAGTATGAAAAGAAGATTGACATTTCTATGCAGTTGCAAGTTGAGAGAAAAAACTAAAAAAACATGGCAAGCATTTATCCTTCCTAGTCTTGCTCATTTTCCATCATACAAGGCTTGCTATGTTTTGATCAGAAATGGACACCCACAAAACTTCAACTGTCTCTGCATGACCTGATTCTAAACCAAACCTCTCAATATGTCAAACCCATGTTTGCAATCAATCTTAATTTGTACCTTTTCAATACCAACAAATTCATTGCTGAAACTATAAATTTCCTCTCAAGACACCAAAACAAACAATTGAAAAAATATTTATGTGGGGTGCTCTGACAAATAAGCAGAAAGATTTTATTTTCAAAATTGAGTTAATCACACATCATATTTCAAGTTTTTGAATGATATGTCATACTTTGTTTATTCTGTTCTTCATTTTACATTTAAAGAGCTACAGTCTAGTGTACTACAGTCCACGCAATATCTAACAATAATAATTAGCAGCAAATCAAGTTTAAAGTTGTTAAAACATGAAAGTGAACAACAGCAAAATGTGGTCAATTTACCTTTAAATAATTACATTTCCCAACAGTTTTGACTTTAAAAACTTATGATAAAGTTAAAATAATATGCATGAAAGCGTTTTACAAATACAAAAAATGACCTCACTATCAGAGGTCATTTGCTTAAAATCTTCATTCCTGACTTTCCACTCATTTCGTAGGAGCATCCTTCAAATTGTATTTATTATAAAGATGAGCATTTGAAAAGACATATTACTCTCATTTGTTTTATAAATTCAACGACCAATTCATCAAAATCTGACAGTTCTGTAGTAACCACATTCATGTTATTAGTCAAGCCTTTATACTGGACTTTTGAGAATAAGCAAAGGGTGAAATGGTACCTTTTGAGAATATAATGAAGCTTGATTTGTGTGAGCTATCAAAGAGGCAAATTAATGTACATCTAAACAATTGAGCAACAATAATAGGATATGACCAATATTAGCAAATATCCAGCAACTTTCATTAATGTTTAATTTGTGCTGGTTAATTTCAAGAGTTTGTATTCTGTCTAAAAATCAACCAAAAGTATGATGACACCATAATCCTCTCCAGACGCCTTAAATATAATTCTAATAATTGCTTTATAATGATATATGACATCAAAATGGCTAGTTGAGAAAATGATGAATTGGCTCCTATCACATTATACCCAATGGGCGATTCATCACCTATTTGACATTTCTTTAGTTTTTGAAATTGAGTTCAGACTTTTCCATTTGTGAACTGGGTAACAAGCAAATAAAGATATTAGTACACCGTAAAGAGATAAACAATGATAAAGTATTATCTTTTAACATTTAGCATCAATATTGTCGTTACATTTAAAGGTTTAACAATATTGAGAGCCTGAAACAATACAAGGGCTAGTTTTCAGTGTGACAAAAGTTAAATAAGGACAAGTTACAACAAGAAACACCCAAATCATCACATATGACAGGTGTTATCTGAAAATAGCAAGAAAAGATGAAGAAAACACAAGTTGTGTTCATGACTTGAAAACAAAGAGAAATAATTAAAGAAATACAGGTTGTGTTCATTACTTGATTGTAGGTTTTTACTAACTTCGCCAATTTAGATGTAGACAGGGAAGAGTATGAAAAGACAAAATCTGGTGACAAAATACAATGTATTTGTAACAGGTGTATCTCTCAGTATCTGGCTGTGTGATAAAGCTAAACAAGCATAGACAACTACATCTAATCACACCCTCCAGATATACAACGACGTTTCTCATCATAGGATGCAATGATTACAGCTTTGTATAAAAGAACAGAAGCACAGCTAAAATGAGGTTCATAATCTTACTTATAGAAAAATGTTTCTGTAAAGTGAGGCCCAGGTTATGCAATGAAAAAACTAGTTGAAAGGAAATTCAGAATAACACAGAGATAAAAGCAAAATGTTTCTTCCCTGGAGGCCCAATTTCCATGCAATTACTAATTTAAGCAAGCTGCAGTGAGCGCGATCTAATATTGCTTGATTAGTCTTTTCAAGGAGCTGCAACTTTAATGAGGCAGATTTATTAAATTTTGAGTCAACTTATAGGAGAAAATTACAAATCTCTATGTGTCTCAAGTGGCTGAGGAAATTTGCAAATTGCATTTTTTGTCTGACCGGCCAGGCTTGACTCGTGAATGATGGATTATACTGGCTATGCTGTTTTTTTTGTCTTGATATTGTGCAAAGATAGTTGCTTTGGCATAATATACAGTACCAAATAACCACTTTGGGTAAAGAAATGTTTGAATTGATAAAAAATCGCTCATCATTGTGGGTTCAAGCTTGGATGATGCAATGAATAGGGTTGAAAATGGATTAAAGAAATCTGAAGAGATATGTCACAAGAGTTCACTTAAACTAAAAAAGGGACAATTTTCCAGTTCAGAAAATTCTTAATCCTGTTACTATGTTGGGTATAACTTTCCCACACAAAGTCTTATTATGGACTGATACTTCCATTCCAGGTTCCATTTATAAATTCACTCATGTCAGTAGGCAATATATATCTTTTGAATTATGAAACTTTTAACAACACTTCTAAAATATGGCATTGATTACATAAGATCATTAATGTCACTGTAAAAAGTGCATACTGTAACAATCTGATTGGTCAATTAGAAAAAAAATATGAAAATTTCTGTGGCAAATGCCTTGTGTATACTGGTGAAGTACAGACGAATCAAAATGAGTGAAAAAAAGAAAAAGAAAACACAGTAGTACTTTTATGCTGTAAAGAACCTTGGAACAAAGGATTGTACAACCCGTCTGCAATATACCGTGTACAATTGATTTGTAAGTTCCTTCAAATCAATTTTACTAGGGAACAAAAACACCACACAGCAATCTCTGGCATGGTTATCTGAAAGAATGGTTCAATTTCTACTTCACTTGATAAAAATACATTGCAAAATAAGTTGAAGGAGCAGCTAAGTCTGCGGTATAGGTGAGAAGCTATTGACTATCATACCC
>JXSR01S074185.1:40766-51153 GCA_000969725.1 Ophiothrix spiculata | reverse complement strand
GGGCCGAGATGGTCGGAAATGGGGTAAAAACGGACAAATTTGAATTGTTAAAAAATTTGGGAATTTTTATTAGGCAAAAATAAATAAAATAGCCTCATGTGCAACAGTCTTGAGCATATTCCTTTTGATTTTTATGTCCTTAGGGCTTGAAATAACAAAATGCAATTTTTTTTAACAAATGACCATAATTTTTCACACTTTGAAAAATCAGGGGTAGGGGTAGCATATATGAATTTGTCTACACTTTAAAAGAGTTAAATGTGTTCAATAGTATAATATACTTAAAGACTGCACATTTACCCATAAGATGAGGGGTAAATGAAGTCTGTAGAACCTTCCTATCAGATTTTATGTTGAACTTTTGTCCGATTTTACGGAAAACCATCTTTTTTTCAGCCTACTTTTGTAACACGAAACATTGATTTTGAGTTGTCAGTACAAGCAAATGATGTAACTGATTTGATTGAAAATGGTTGTATTTGAAGTATTTCAGTACAAATTATACAAAACATATTCTAAAACATTAATATCCCCATGTATTTTAGGTGTATAGGGCAATATGCCATGCATGATTGGTAAAATATTTTGTCACCGAAAAGTGCCCATTTTTGACCAAAAATGGACAAAAAACATAAATCTCCAAAAAAATGGTAAGAGAAATAAGATTCTAGGTTACATAATCAGAAACTACAGACAGTTTTACCTAAGAAATGATATATTTCAATATTTCTTGATAATGTTTTCACCCCTAAATAATTTTTTCACACTTTTGGCAGTGAAATTGGGGTCAGATTTTGGAACTTGTCATATCATTCACATAAATCCTTGTGTGTTTTCTGTGTTTTTCCATTATGCATCCATGTGGTTTTGGTATCAAAATTTTGTTATGACCTTAGCTTGACAATATTTATTGCTGAATATTCAAAGCCTTTTCTTTATATGGTGTTATTTACTGTCAAAAAATGCACCTTGATTGCTAAGACTATCGTCTGCTAACTGCAATCACCACCAATGATTTGTTTAGTCGTAGTTATGAATAAATCAATTTTTTTCTCAGAATAATTTTTTTCAATCGGGCTTTCCATCAAAAACATTTTGCACATAAGTCTAAAACGGAATGTCCTATACTGTGGTGTCATTTTAAGGCTGAGATCACAGGCTACCAAAACCTCCATTTTCAATTTTCCCCCTTAAGTTACCTTTTGCTGTAATGTGTCACATATAACCTATCATCCCTGGTCTTGCTCTTTTTGTATCATAAAAGTAGCTTGCTGATTGTAAGTGAGAAATGGTCACCACAGATCTTCAACTCTTTGTGGATGACCCGATTCTAAACCACATCATCTGCCAACCTCTTAATATATCAAATCTATGTTTGCAATTCATTTCAATTTATAACCTTGCAATATCAACTACTTCATCCTTGAATTTCATAAAGCTATACATAATACATCATTAATATTGTCTCTCATAATTTGCTCTCCAGACACCGAAACAAACCATTGAACAAGATATGTGGTTTCATTATCAAAATGTATATGATGAGCATTTGAAAAAGACAAATTAGCCTCATTTGTTTTATGTATTCAATGACCAATTCATCAAAATCTGACAGTTCTGTAATTGCAACACGCATGTTCTTAGTCAAGCCGCTTTAATGGACTTCTGGGAATAAGCACAAGGGTGAAATGGTACTTTCTGAAAATTTGTTGATTAACATGAGCTTTAACCCTTTTTATCTGATAGAACGCTTGAGCGTTTCCAAAGGAGCTTACGAGAGAAAGCTCAGACGTTCCAATTCATATTGAGTGTAATTATTTCAGTATGGGCTATATACACATAAATACCTCACAAAAGATAAGTGAACACTTAGTCTGACCCCCATAAATCCAAGTAAGAGCCCTCAAAGTCCAACGATATTGACATATATGAAAAATATGGAATCTCAGCTAAATTTTGACCCCAAATTTGACATCAAAAATCATTACCATCATTTTACACTAGCCGTTTGAAAAATCTACCTCAATTTTCATTTCTCACATTTTGGGTATACCCGCAGTGTAATAGAGCATCACCACAATGCCTAGTGGAATCGATAAACGATCAGTGTTTTTCTGTGAGTACAGAGCTGCTGTGCAAAGTCAAACCAATGTTATCCTAAAGGATAATTACATGTGTAAGTTGGTAAAACAATTAAGATCGGCACAGCAGCTCTGAACTCTACGCAAAATGAAAAAACACTGATCGTTTATTGGTTACACTGCGGGTATACCCAAAATGTGAGAAATGAAAATTGAGGTAGAATTTTCAAACGGCTAGTGTAAAATGATGGTAATGGTTTTTGATGTCAAATTTGGGGTCAAAATTTAGCTGAGATTCCATATTTTTCAAATATGTCAATATTGTTGGACTTTGAGGGCTCTTACTTGGATTTACGGGGGTCAGACTAACTGTTCACTTATCTTTTGTGAGGTGTTTATATTACAAATCAGGATTGAAAGGGTTAAGAAGAGACAATCAATTACACAATAATAACTGCAAAGCATCTTTTTTGAAGTAATTGACTTAAAGTCAAAGGTCATTGTTTTGGGCCAAGGTACTATTCGGAGGCACAATACAAACACTGATGGTTTTACATACATACATAACTAAATTCAGACATACAACATAACTTAATTATAGTCCTAACTTATTTTGCCATTAATAACTGTATTTTTTCATTTAAATTCTTTACTATTTTTCCTGTTATTTAAAAAAATTACTTCATCATCTGCTAAAATAATCGGTCATTTCAGGCACTGCTTCCATGTTGTGTTTAGTCAAAAATAACCCCCACAATATCATAGTGTGTGCGTATTGTTGCATTTAAGGCATATCCGCAATTATTGTAAGTATGTTGCACCCGCAGGTCATTATCAAAAGTCATTGTTACCTAATAATGACCATGCAGTTGTTTGTGTATTACTAGAAATAATCTAATAAGATTGGATCATGCTATTAAGCAGGTAGGTATTAATCTACAAAATTGAGCAGTAACAATTATAAAGTACCAGCAATACAACCAAATATCTACCTCCGTTAACAATTGATAAAATTACATTTTAATTTGTTGTGGTTAATTTCAAGCAATTTGGATTATTTATTAAAATCTATCAAAAGTACTATGACACCATAATCCTCCCAAGACACCTAAACATCTAATAATTGCTTAATAATAATACATGACATAAATTTGCTATTTGAAAAAATGATGGATTGGTTCTCATTACATTGCATGCAATGACCAATTTATCATCTATTTGACAGTTTGTGAGTTCTGAATTTGCCTTTTATGAAGTGGATAACAAGCATATTTATACATACAATGGCACTTCCATACTTTACTTTGAGAAATGCAAATATAATTGGCCTATCAAGCTATTGCTTGCATACGCATTATTTAAAAAATATAAGTTGATTATTATGTTAGTCAAGTAATTGTAGTACTCTACCAGAATGCAGAGCCTCTTGCAGCATCACTTTAGGTGTGGCACAATTTCCTAACTTAGCTGAAATTTTAGGGTGCAAATAGTCTTGTTTCCTATCTGTACTTTCTTTAATCTATGGGTATACTATAAGGCAAAGGTAGAACAGTTGATTAATAATCTCTTTTATTGTTATTAAGTTATTGCATTTTTGAAAGTTGTAATGTACTAGTAAGCACCATCTTATATCTGATCACTACAATCTTCTGCAAAACTGTTGGGACACTTATAGTAATATTAAGCATTTATCCCTGCTCCCCTGGATCAATGTTGAGTTAGTAGACATGTGTGCATCAACATTGATTTGGGGGGGGGGGGGGTCAAAGCCACTTTAGTAACACCAAGTATACCTTCTTACGCACACTATGAAATTTCAGTTGCTACCGTGGTGCTTAATAATAATGGCACAAGTGTCCCAACGAGATTTGCAGAAGATGTAGCTTTGTTTTCTTTCTTTTTTTCTTTGAAAAACATTCTGTCTCTTCAAAATATATTGTACATACACATATATTCTCAGTATCATTAAGAACAAGTTATTACATGAATTACCTAAATCAACACATATGCCAAATATAAGTTCCTTTTTATCTTTGTTAAGCCATTCGTATCTGAAACTAGCAGGAAAAGTTCAAGAAAATACAAGTTGTGTTGACTTCCAGATTGTAAGTTTTTATAATCTTCATCCAATTTGGAGGAAGACGGAAAAATAATAGAAAGACAAATTTTCACGACAAAATACAACGTATTTGTAACAGCTGTATCTCTCAGTATCTGGCTGTGTGATTAAGCTAAACAAACACAGACAACTACATCTAATCACACCCTCCAGATATATAGCGATGTTTCTCATCATAGGGTGTAATGATTACAGCTTTGTATAAAAGAAAAAAACTATAGCTAAAATGAGGTTCACAATCTTACTTAGAGAATAATGTTTCTTGGAAAAGAGGCCCAGGTTATGCAATACAAAAAAAAACGATTTGAAAGGAAATCTGTAATAAAACATAGAGACATTGGGGTAAAGCAAAATGTTTCTTCCCTGGAGGCCCAATTTCCATGCAATTACTAATTTAAGCAAGCTGCAGTGAGCGCGATCTAATATTGCTTGATTAGTCTTTTCAAGGAGCTGCAACTTTAATGAGGCAGATTTATTAAGCTTTGAGTCAACTAATAGGAGAAAATTACAAATCTCTATGTGTCTCAAGTGGCTGAGGAAATTTGCAAATTGCATTTTTGTCTGACCAGCCAGGCTTGACTCGTGAATGATAGATTATACTGGCTATGTAGGTTTCTGGCCAGATATATTGTGAGGAGTAACTTTTGGGCTTATAAACAAATGACCACTTTAAGTTATGACATGTTTGAATTGATTTGCATGAGAAAATCACTGTGAGATTCAGCCTACATAATGCAATAATAGTGTTAGAGGAACTGGCTAAAGAGATAGCAAACAGATACATACATGTTAAGCAACGATACAAATATCCATCAATACCAAATAGTTTCTTCATTTTTTGACATTATATCACTTAACACAAGCTATAAACTTCACAAATTAAAGGAAATCACACAATACTTTTAGGCCGTCACACTCAATGTTTAGTTTCCAGTTTCCACCGCCCCAAATATCCAAAATTTCTTAGTGATTCATTGTTTGAGATGGTTTCATTATTTCTTAATATCTTAAAAGACAAAAGGCAGAGAAGTTATGGCTTAAAATAACAGGCGTCACCCAAATATTGATATAAAACAGTTTCCATGGGTTGGTTGCATGGCACATGAGTAATAATGAAAATAATATTGGCATTGCATACTCAAAATAGCTGATGCTGGTTTTGCTCATGGCAAATATCTTTGGACATTTTTATCACCCAAAATTGAAAGTTGGAAATGGGAAAAAATGCAGTGCATAATGTTTCTGTGTTTTAATATGCATAGACAAAAACAAAAAACATGTGGGAAAAAATGAATGATGAAAAGTGACCACCTCTCTATTTTAAAAGCTGTAACAGAAAAACTAAACATTAAGTGTGAAGGGCCTTAACCCTGTAGCAGGTTTAGGTATAACTGTATCAAACAAAATACTGATGAGAGTTTGCCCTGATCCTTTTTTCGGTTTGGGTAAAACATTATGTATCTTATTGCTATTTGATGACCATCATCAAACTGCGAGGTCCATCACAAATAAATTCATGTTGGTAACTATCTTTTTGAAATCATGAAACTTTCACCAGCTGCCATAAATTTACAGATATAAGTTTTTCAAATATATGTTAGGTCAATTTTAGAAGAGTCTGAACGTATGAAAGCCGGTATCAACGAAATACAGATGTAAAATGAATGGAAAAAGCAAAGAAATAAGCACTTTCATGCTGTAGAGAAAGCAGGGAATACGATTTCCACAAAAACCTATCTACAATATACTGTGCACAATTGATTTGTAAGTATCCTCAAATCAATTTTAAGAAAGAAAAAACACAGCAACCTCTGGCATGGTTATCTGAAAGAACAGTTCAATTTCTACTTCACTTGATAAAAATACATTGCAAAATACTTTAAGAGGAACTATGTCTGTAGTATAGGTGAGAACTTATAGACTTTACTTGAGTTTTGTGGGTTGAATTCAAGTATTGACTTCAAAGAGTAAGAGATCAATTGATACCTATCCGTATTTAGCATGTTTCCTGAGAGAAGGTTCTGGTCTCAAGAGCTTATGATCCGGATATTTCTAGCATGCATTAGCACTCAATTTATACTTTTTCCTTTAAAACACTCTTAACAATTTCTACAACTTACTAGGTTTCAAAGAAAAAAGTCCAAAAATCATACTGTAGTAGTTGTACAAAACCAATCTATACTCATTTCTAATTGTGGGGTTAATATCTGTTACTATGTAATATTTTGTAGACCCATGTATTGCTATCTATTCTGATCTTATCAAATCAATTCACTGTAATTTCATTTTCATCCAAATGATAGTACCAGAATGCTTCACAAATTGCCAGATCATGTATGATATTAGCACTACGCTATGCACTTTGCCATATTGTGAGACTTTACACTTACCTTAATATCAGCTAGCCAGTGTTGTGGTTTTCCTGTGACATCTTTGGTTGGTGTGACCACAGCCTTATAGTTGTTCTCCTTCTCGGATGAGAGAACGTCCACTAAGATATCCACTTCCCTGTTGATTTTCCTCAGAATGCTTTCATACTCCAAACTCTGCTCACGAAGTTTATCCTCCAATTGACGCCTATGTCTCTCTAACATCGAAGCCCTGAAAACCAAAATGATTAGAGAGGATTTGAGAAACAAAATAAATGGTTATACACTAGCGATTTAAAGTATTTCCGCACAAACACTTTATTCAGCCATATCTCACAAGGCGTTTATAAGGAAACTATCTGGAAACTTATGTTGATTTTGGTCAGATCTGATAGGTAATCTAGTTAAGTGTAAAATTGAGCACCGAATGGGATCAACCCCCTCACGTACAGGTAGGGGGCAACAACACAAATGGGTCGAAAAACATGATTTTTAGGTCAAATTTGATTTGACAAAGCCTGGGTCAAGGTCACTTCACCACTCAAGTTGAGTAGTCATATGGAATGTGTATATGTAATAGAGTGAAAAGCAGGCAATCAAATATCCTGGTTACGCTTGACTGCGCCAAGAGAATGCTTGGAAGCAAACGAAAAATGATCCTTCAACGCCACACCAGTTTCTGCCGCAGAAAAAAAAAGTGGCCGAAAAATGCAATAAAAAAGAAAGAATAAAAACAAACGAATAGCCTTATGGTTTTGACCTTAAGTAAGCTGAGAAAGAGTTCTTTTTTTTTTGGCCTAAGTCAAGGTATGGCCCGTCAAAGGTTGCCATGGAGTAAAATGTATAAATGAGATAAACAGGTTCAAAGATCAGTAAGGCTTATATTTTCTGTTGAGTGTCTTAAAATATACAGTTATATTTCATATTTCTAGTCATTTTCTTGAAATGAAATATTGCTGGTGTTTTACAGTAAGTTAAAGGATTGTCAAGCTGTGTCAATCTGTCAAAAATCAAATTTGTCAAATTACGACCTTGACATGTATTTTCACCTGAATGAAGTTTGCTGCATTTACAGCTCCTTTGGAATGGACAGACTCGTATATCATGTTAATGTTGATTCATTGTTTCAAAAATAGTTAATGCCCTATCTTCACTCTGCTCCAGGACTAATCTTAGAGTTTCAAGCAAGCAAAAACTCGAGATTCCAACTTCTCCTTCCTATCCTCAATAAATGGCTCAGTTGCTTCAGAAGCATACTGTATACCACAGCAGTGTCAGTATCATATCCTGCAGCAAATTTTACAGGCCACAGAAAGGAGTCTGCTAAAAGACACTCATATATTTGTGGATTTCTGCTGGCAATAGCTAGCATTAGACACCAACAATGACTGTATCAGAAGTCAATATCCAGGCTTCAGGCACAATGTGCTGATTGGCAAAAGGTTTTTCTTTTTCACACTTTTAAGAAAAGGGTTTTAACAACAATTTAGAAAAAAACAAATATATGTGCAGTGGAATTGTATAAATTTTAGTATGTATATGCTTTACAGAACAATTGTTAGTTAAAGCTACAATTTTTTTTCTGTTCCACAGCCTACCACAGGACAAGCCTTACTCAAATTTAACTCTTCCTGGCCTGTCACTGACAAAATGGCCGAAAGATTTATTGATGAAATTGGCATGCTTGAAACATTTTTTTCTGACTGTGTCCACACAAATAATCTCACCATTCGCCGGTCTCCAAACATATCAAGGCATTTCATCACTTTAAGTATTAAAGTAATAATGACAACATGTGAAATTTCATAGTAAAATTCTGCTCCCATATATCAAAAAATGTTGAATGCCTATTAAAGTTGAACATCATTCAATATTAAATATCGTTGGAGGCAGAAATAAATACTGTTCTCAAGAATAAAAATAGAGTTTAGTCACAATAATGCCCGATTCATTATTTGCAAAATTAATACTGAATATTGCTATCATCATCGTGGAGGGGGAATCACTTTATTTAGTGATGAGGGTGTGCCACAGGCAACACAAATTTTATATGCTAATAAACGACCCTCATGAATGAAAATGCATAGCTAAGGAACAGTGATAAGCTCTCCCCTTAAAAAAAAAAAAAAAAAAAAAAAGGGTCTCCAAATCAGTACGTCTCTATATCACCATAAAGCATGAGTGCCCGCCTCCCCCGAGACTGATATTACATGTTGCGTTAAATAATTAATCATCAGATTAATCAAGCTCTCTATGAACCAAGTGCCCTACTTCTTAGGAATACTTTATTTCCATTGGGCAAAGGCATTTACTACGATTAATAATTTTAAAATAATCACATTTTTAAAGGGAAAAAGTTATATAGCACAGGAGCAATAAGAGAAGCTAATGTATACAGTACATACACAAACAGTATATAATCTGTTACTAACTCTTGAGGTTGATTATAGAAACAGATATTCGTACTTAGCTGTGCACAGGTACTGATGAAAGTTATTTTGGGCTTGACAGGTACTTATTCAGACAGCTTTTTAAAGGCGTCCCAATTCTTTAATCGCCACATGAACCATGTATAACACTATTGACATTACATGTTGTGATAAATGATTAATCATCAGATTAATCCAGTTATCTAAGAAGCAAGTGTCCTACTTTTAATAAATACTTTAACGGACCCAAAAACATTGAGGATTCATGCTTTTCAGCCCATATCTATTCCAGCATTTTTATACATTTGCCAAACTGTGGTTATATGATTTTATAAACCATATGGCTGTATCACAAAAGTCAGAATTGACAAATTATTTGGTTTGGGTCATCATGGTAACTGTACAAAGCCTCTGGCTAAACATGAGAACAGATGTAACTCAAAAACAAACTGTCAAATAAGAGTGAAATTTGGGATGTAGATTGTTTAGACATTGGCAGAGAGATTTATGGAGACATCTAAAAAAAATTCATTCTAATTATGACGCAAAATCATTTGAATGGCAATATACTGGTTGCCATGGCAATCAAAATAAAAATCTGGCTCCATTAACCTCTCTGGAATATTGTTAATTATTAACCCCTTAATTAAAAAAACAAATCTGACTTTTATTTTTTAGTCATATCCATATCTGGTCCGGTAAGCTTACCATGGCAACCAGAACGAAATAATGTGTCAATTCTGAATTGTTGTTATTTTTATATAGTATATAACACTCCATAATAAAACCATGGTTAATGTATAAAAATGCAAGCAAAGGTATGTGTTAAAAAGCATGAATCCCTCCCTTAAACAATTTATTGTAAAAACAGTATAGAATATGGAAAAGCTCTGACCGTTACCTTAAAATCTCAACTACTTTGGACAAAAAAACCCGACCCCTTGAATATTAAGTGCTGACCATAAAATTACTACAAGATAAATGATTACAAATATTGTAAAAAATGTTAATAAGCAAAGGGGCAATTACAATTTTGTACAAATACTGACAAAGTTATTTTGTGCATGAAGGGTGCTTGTTCAGATTTCTCACATTGTCCCAATTCTATAATCACTACATGAAATATGTATAACTCCATTGACATTACATGTTGTATCAAATGATTAATCATTACTTTAATCCAGCTATCTAAGAACTGCGTGTCCTACTTCGAATGAATATTTCACTTACTTTGTATTCAGCAAAGGGGCACCCACAACATCACAGAAATTTACATAAAAATTGTACAGAAATTAAGAAACAGGTCTTTAGCATAAAATGTCAATTAATTTTGAATAAAAATGAACCTATTTAATATCATGTATTTGGGACATACCAGCTGGTATAACC